>QANW01003611.1:1261825-1360619 GCA_003254865.1 Dryas drummondii
TTTTTTTTTCTTCCTTTACTTTTTTTCCCCGTGTCTCTCTCTTCAGTCTTTTTTTTATTTTTTATCTTTCCTTCCTTTTTTCCCGTGTCTTTTACTTAGCCAAGTTTTGTCTTCACTAAGTGTAATAACCCAAATTTTGGCTTATGGTAATTTTGTTACTTAAATTTTTCAAATTTGTTTTAAGGTTTGTTTAAAAAAATTAGAAATTTCTTTAAATTTATTTTAACTAACTTAGATATTTGGTTGTGGTTCTAGAGCTTAGTTGTGTGGAAATGAATTTTAGAAAATGAAAATTCAAGAATTTGACTATTATTATTTTTTTCAGAATTAAATTATAAGAGTAGGATTTTTCATAATTTTTTTGAAAGCAATTTGACTATTTTAAGGTTATAGGAAATTAGTACTCATCAATATGAGTTCGTAGAATTTTTCGGTGAATTATTTGGAGTCTCCAGCTATTTTTGGTGAATTTCTGAAGTTGGAGAAAATAGAAAATATGAAAATTTCGATAAATTTCGATAAATTTCGGTAAATTTCGAAAATTTCGGCGAAATTTTTCCGAAAAATTATTAAACATGTGTTTCAATTTCGACACCCTAAAAAAACGAAATTTAATTCCTTGGGCATATCCGCATATGAATATAACTTTATTTTTTTTTATTAAAATATGAATTTGTAAATTATTAAATCTGTTGATACATATTACATAATCTAAATCATAGAAAAATTCTGTGTACAAACTATAGAGCGGTACAAGAGCACTTTCTTTTTTCCAAAAACCCATTGCCTTAGAAGAAAAGCAGTTTAAAATTAACTGAAAGTATTTGTTGAACACTTGAACTAGAGAAGTATTTTTAGTGTTTCCCATATGTTTATCTACAAATTAAAGTGCTATGGACAATCCCTTTAATACTTTATTTTTCTCAAAGTGTTTTATATGTTTTGAACAAAGTGCTATTAACAAACGTCAAAAACCATTAACCATTTTTTTTTTTGGCCATTATGAAACTTCATTAAGAGAAAGGAAGTCCAAGAAGGGAACAGTACAAACTAAGAAAATAAGGATAAGAGCAAAACTAGTAAATAGACAAGATAAAGGTAAAAGCAAACAGTGTCACTTAAACTCAACAAATATAAATTTTAACAAATCAGACAACTCCGTCTACAGGAAGGCCGTCAGCAATCAAAATTCCAAGAAAGGAGGATGGGGTGAATCCACCCAAGAAAAAGAGCAACCATTAACTATTTTTAGATCTTCATGAATTCTTCAATACGAGATAAGTTTTGTGGAATTATTGAGGAATATAATATACTAATCTAGAATTATTGAGGGATATAATATACTAATCGATCGATGACAACCGTTAGATTGGTTAGTAAACTTAGTATATAGCTATTGATCGATCATTATCTAACATTCTACATTGACTCAGCCAAATTCATTTCACATTATAGAAAAACCGTTTTAAGAATTTTTTACTGAATTTAAGGTATAAGAAAAAGTCATATCTTTGCTTCACGCCTTCACCTTCTTTTATTTGTAATTTATTTAATTATTAAAAAATTACATTTAAATTAATAAAACATTTTAATATTACATAATGATCAATGTAAATTTTTTTTTTGTTCATACAGGTTAATGAGTTTTGTAATTTTATCTCACTTTAATCACTAAGCTCAATCTACTTGTTAATGTTAAGTATTTTGATGCATTGAAAAATACTAAACTGTATATTCATTATTTTTTATTACTTATGAGTATAAAATTAGGACGTTACTTTTGATTTGGTTTAAAGTATATAAATAAAGTTTAGAGTTTAGAATTAGGATAATATTGAGAGGGTCTACTTAGACCAAAAAAACAGATGGCCTACCATAAATTCCATGATATTTTAGCAGACAAGAGGAAAATGATCACTTCTTTTGTGCAGATCTTGACGGGCTTAGAATACATCGAGATCAACTACTGGGCAAGTACATTGAGATCAGCTATTGGGCAAGTACACAATACAAATCTAGGCTTCATAGGAAGTAAAATCCAAGCCAAATGTATCATCTTCTCTTTGGTGGGCCAGCCCAAATTTTGTCACCACCTGGCACCTTCTGAAAGATTGATTGCCTTGTTGGGTCATCGGAGTGGGCTAGCCTTTTTGGGCTAAAAGTTAATTTTAACTTTTGTGTGTGTTTTTTCATAAGAAAGAGGACTTGAACTAGCATTATCGAGAAAGACATTATTAAACCAATTACTAATTTGCTGTCAAAATTACTTAATTGTAAATGAATGCACATAATATAGTTATATAGTGGACCAATTACCCATGAATGACCAATAAATTCAAAGGTTTATTGATTTTAACTATTAAATTTTAATAATTTTTTAGTTTAAATACTAAAATTAAATAGTATTTTAGATTAAGTACTAGTTAAAAAGTCAAACAAAATAATAAAGTAAAATGTATTAGAATTTACAAATATTACATCACATATCACTATAATAAAAAAATAAAAATAATATTACATCACAAATATTACATTAATTTATACTATATTATATTAAAATAAAATAAAATCAATCCAATCACAACTTAACTGTGACTGTCATGGTAAATTGAAAGAAACAACTCATACCATTATACTTTGTATTATTTTGAGCAAAAGTATTGTGTTGACCTCTATTTATATTATATTGTAATATAATTTTTTTTTAAAAAAATTCAATTAAGTCACAACTTAACTGTGACTGTCGTTCAGTCACAACTAAATTTGAAGTTGTGAGTGTCGTATTGTCACAACTAAATGTGAAGTTGATACTACATTAGCAAATTTTCAAAATAATATAAAAACCTCAAGGGCAGTTTCGTCAAAACTTTATAAATTTTAACTAACACCCATCATATGTGGGCCAAAGAACAAAAATATCAAATAGAAAATGCTCAAATCAAAGGAGCCAACATGTTTGTAACCTAATCTAAAAAACTACATTTAAATTTGGTAGTTCAATTGAAATATTATATGGTATTCATGTTATACTAAAAATTATTAGAATTTAGTATTTAATCATAATTTTCTATAAATTTAATAAATCTTTTTTTGAATTCTTTACTAGTGGGTCGCACATCAAAATACAACTTCTAGTATTTGTTTTTGTTTTATGAGTTTTTTGTTGGACTGTTTTACCCTTTTTTGTTTTTTTAACGTTCCTTTTCAAATTTAACCTTTTTTGAAAAATAAAGAAAAATTATCAAATTCAAATTGACATCTCTAGTCTTGGAGATGTTATTAAGTGCACAAAATATATATTTTATATGTCTATCTTTCTTATTATGTGACCAAGTACATGATGAGAAAGATAGACGCATTAAATATAGGGAAAATTTTAATTAAAGAACTCCAACTATACCCCATGTCTCTATTTAGGACATGAATTTCATTTTGTGTCAACTGATGACTAAAACTTTTATTTTGTGTCAATTAAAAACCCTGTTTTTTTTTTCAGTTTTTATCGCAACTTTGGTCCAACATTTGACCCATTAAATCTCTACCAAATTCAATCATCAGTTAACACGAAGTGAAATTTATGCCTTCAATAGAAACATGAGTTATAATTGAAATCCTTCAACTAAAATTTTTCCTATATAAAAAATTATAACCGTTACTTAAAAAGTTTACTCATTTTAGCATTCAAACTCTTAATTTGCTTTAGTGTTTGTTCTAAATTCCATAAAATGTCGCTTCTCAATACAAGGAGAAACTAATTTAGATGTGTATTTGTATTTGGTTCAAGCTGTGATCGGAGGGAATCAAGAATGTGGGTTGGCTGTGACGGTGAGTGTTGACTTTGTTAACTAAACACTCTTGTTGACTTTGATGTGGACCCCACAGTGGATTACAACCCATTTGCAAGATGTAAAGACCAAAAATGTGCCTGGCAAATCCAACGGTTAAAATTCATAACTGGATCCAACTCCTTTTTTTTTTTTTGGCCAAGATAACTGGGTCCAACTCTTAACTCCTCCCAAGTAAATAACATGTATTTTGATCTGACAATTATACCCCTATGATCAAATCTATTTACAGCGCAATTGCAACTGGAATCTAAGGTAGAAAGGCCCCAAAACGGTTAATGCAAACAAACGGTTACAACGGTTTTTCGAAATCTGACTTGTTCAAAGAGAGAGGAGGTTCCAAAAAAAAATCTGTGTTTTGTAGGCGCATCTCTCCATTCTGAGGTTCTTTAGGCCTCTCTGATTCTGAGGCTCTCTTCCTCCCAACTCTCAACCCCACCAAAAAAAAAAAAAAAAACATACCCCCAAATTTTGACACACACACACACCATGCAGAAGAGAACGCAAAAAGCAGTAGCTTCCTGCTAGAGTTAATGGCTGCAACTGGGCTTCTCCACCTATTCTTGCCCATCAACATCATCATTTTCTTACTCCTCCTCCTACCTACGTTAACGTATTCGGTAACCGAATCCGAAGCCCTTCTGAAGCTCAAAGAATCGTTTACGAACACCGAGGATGTTCTTGATTCTTGGGCGCCCGACACCTCCCCCTGCGCTGCAAATGCGCAGTGGCAAGGGATTGTGTGCTACAATGGCATTGTCACGGGTCTTCGTCTTGGGGGATTGGGTTTAGGGGGTACAATCGACGCGGAAGCCTTGTCCGAAATCAAGGGTCTTCGGACTATGAGCTTCGTGAACAATAATTTTTCGGGTCCCATCCCGGAATTCAACATTTTAGTGAACATGAAGGGCATTTACTTGTCCAGGAACCAGTTTTCCGGAGAGATTCCGTCGGATTTTTTCTCCAAGATGGAGTCGTTGAAGAAAGTTTGGATGAACGAAAATCAATTCACCGGAAAGATTCCGGTTTCATTTGGCAGAATCCCCAATCTCCTCGAATTGCATCTAGAAGGCAATCAATTTAGCGGAACCATTCCGGAAATTCACCAACCGTCTTTGGTGTCACTCAACTTGTCCAACAACAAATTGGAGGGGGAAGTTCCGGAGAGCATGTCGAAATTCGACGCCTCCTCGTTCTCCGGAAATGCTGGCCTTTGTGGGGGAAAGTTTGGTCAGTGTGCCACGGCGGAGCCGCCGCCAGCTCCGCCGACAAGTACTAACATCAATGACGTGGCAAAAGGCAATGAAGAAAATGGGAAAAGTAATGGGGGAAGCACTAAAATTGTTGTTGCCGTGTGTGTAGCATCCGCGGTGGTTCTTCTTGCCTTTCTCCTTCTGTTTGTCCACCGGCGGCGAAAAGCAGAGCAATTCGACCAGCTTGGAAAGGAGAACACGGAGGACGTCCAGGAGGACGCGGTCGAGCTGAATGTGTCGGAGATAAAACCGAGGGAAGTAGTAGTGGAACGTCCAAGAACATCAACATCAAGCAAAAAGGGAGGGAGCGGCTCCAGCCGAAAGGGGTCCAATAGAGGAGGTGCCGGAGGAGGCGGCGGCGCTGGCGGCGGTATGGCGGAGCTGGTGTTGCTGAATGAGGAGAAGGGTTCGTTTGGGTTGCCGGATTTGATGAAGGCTGCGGCAGAGGTGCTTGGGAATGGGGGCTTGGGCTCGTCTTACAAGGCGGTTTTGGCGAATGGGTTGGCGGTGGTGGTGAAGAGGATGAGGGAAATGAATGCAATGGGGAAAGATGGATTTGATGCGCAGATGCAGCGTTTTGGAAGGCTCCACCATTGGAATATCTTGACGCCGCTGGCTTACCACTATCGGAAAGAGGAGAAGCTCATGATCTATGAGTACATTCCCAACAGCAGCTTGCTTTACATATTACATGGTATGCTTTTATACACGAACCATTTTAACCGATTCTCTTATATATATATATATTTTTTTTTTTATTAAATGTGTGATCCTCATTTCTTATGCATATTGAAATGGAGATTGCAAATTGTTGTTTTTTGTACAAAAGCAATTGCACATATCTCATGCCAATCATGATATATAATTGTAGGCGATCGTGGACCGACTCATGCTGAATTGGATTGGCCTGCACGCCTAAAGATCATTCAAGGCACAGCCAAAGGGATGGGTTACATTCATGCTGAATATGCAGCCTATGACTTGCCCCATGGCAACCTCAAATCAAGCAACATACTTGTTGGCCCTGACTACGAGCCCTTGCTTTTAGACTTTGCATTTGCGCCTTTGATCAACCCTACAAGTGTAGCACAAGCACTGTTCGCATACAAAGCCCCAGAAGCTGCACAACATGGCAAAATATCACCGAAATGCGACGTCTACTGCCTAGGCATCGTCATCCTCGAAACCCTCACCGGCAAATTCCCGTCTCAGTATCTCAGCAACGGCAAAGGCGGGATTGATGTGATACAATGGGTGAGATCAGCGATACCCGAAAACAGAGAAGCAGAGCTATTAGACCCCGAAATCTCAAGCGAGAAGAGCTCCATTGGGGAAATGGAGAAGCTCCTTCACATTGGGGCCGCCTGCACTGAGACTGACCCCAATCAAAGGTTAGGCATGATGGAGGCCATCAACAGAATAGAGCAGATACAACCCGTGGGGGCCGGCGGGGTGCTGCCATCGCTCAGAGACGGGTACGCAGACTCTGTGGCCCCACACACAAGTCATGCCCCGACTCTGCGCGATGGCATTGGGGATCCCTTTGAGACCAGACTCGAATCCTTTTCTATATCCTAACGAGTGCATTACACAATTTAGGCAATTAATGGCACATGGTGTTAACTCAAAGGAAATATGGAGCTTAATTCTTTCAAGGAACTGAGCTTGTAGATCAGTGTGACCTCTACAATGATGTTTCTGGCTGGTCAGGGCATTATTGTAACAAGTTTTCTTGGCAACAAAGGAAGAAGGAGAGACAGATCGAATCAAGATACAATAATGCATGTATACAATATAAATATAACTTTAACACATGATCATCAACTTCTGTTTTGAGCTTCTCTTTTTTCTTTTTCTTTTTTTAATCTTCTTGTTAGAATTACAGTGTACATGTTACTTAATCTTCTAGTGATCCATATATAACTTGAAACAATAGATTAATTGCTTGAAGATAGACCATGATTTTTAAGCCTGCATGCGTTTGTTCAGAGAAAAGTAAAAAAAAAAAATACACCATTCAGCAATCGCTTGAAACTGTGTTTTTATAAGAAGGGATAAGGATGGCCAACAACAAAATCCAGATTTAAAGAGTTCCAATGTCAAAGGTTTGTACTATCTATTTTTATTTTTTCTCAATTTACAGGCCATACAGCTTGGAAACAACAAAAATAAAAGAAACGTCATACAGACTACAGCTGGAGATTTGGAAACTATAATTAATAATTATTTGTACTCTAATTAACATTTACCAATGCTAACACATTGAACCAAGATCATAATTTGCCTCTCTGCATTTATTATAATCCGAGGTTTATTAACAAATAGCAAAGTCATAGTTAATCGAAAATAATAAAAAAGAAACATCACCACTTCACCAGACAGTTGTAAGATCAAAATTGAGCCATTCTATGACACAAGTATTAATTTTTCAAGACCATACATAAGGGCCTAATAGCATTCCTTGAAGCCCAATACTATGTTTGGGCTCAATTTGAAAGAGGGGTGAATCTTGATAATCCTAATTAGCTGAAATGATGTATCCAAATACTATTGTAACAAAAACTGGCCTTTTTAAAACATGCCTCTTACACCATGAGTAACAGATCTACACTCTTAATTTACAGACTTTACGTCCTCTGAGTACAAAGAGAGCATAGACACAGCCTGCAACACTCGTGCAACTCTCAAATTGATACATATTTAATTTTTCTTTTTCTCCCATCTAGATTGTTCTTAGCAAATAATAAAATTATAGTATTATATATATATATGCTGTAGCCATACCATACTAGGCTCCTACAAATACTCAAAAAAATAATATTTTATTTCTATAATTAAGACAAGATTGCACACGATATGCTTATTTGATCCTGTTACAGCTTAAAATACTGTGTTATGGCCCCTTCAATGCTAATTCACTGCTTTGAAGATTAATATGATAGTGCATGATTATTATTGTTGTTATTCTTAATGCAATTTGTAATTGTATGCGTACGTGCAAGCATGCATGCACGTGAATGTCGGCCTCTTTTGGCATTAGATTAGTTGACTTCATTTAATTCTTGATTAATTTAAGTTTTTTCTTGTATGTGGCCGAGGCAGCAAAGGTAAACAGGAATAATATGCTGATTAATTAATTAATTTGATCATTAGTATATTATTATTATAATTTTTAGACAGAAAACTAGGCCAACCAGCCAGCACATATCATGCTCTTGTTTCGCTGGCATCATATTATGACAGTATCCATATGAATTATAAATCCAAAAACGTTCTAGAATAATAATTATATCAGTTTTTGTTCAAATTAAATATAATTAATGATATTCACCCAAAAATAAAAAGAATGAATGAATAGTCAAAATGACAATATTCACAATCGGCTATCTGGAGGGAATGGCCCTACTGATCCAATCATATATGTGGGCTTTAATCTTTCTTAAAGCCTCTTCAGAAAACCTAGGCTGATCTCTTTGAGAGGTCCACACAAAATTGAAGAAGAGTTGTGTCAAGTTTGGGTTACCGTGTGCAATATGGATACAATAGTCATAACATACCCGACCCACTAAACCAAAATGGAAAAAAGCAAGTCAAGATAGTGTTAAATACAAATAAATGATTTTCATACAATAAAACCATTTAATTCTTCAATTTGAAGAAGATGAATAACTAGTATTCTGAGTCAACCCGGGAAAAAATACGATTGATACACAAATTGAATTAATATTAAGTAATTTAACTCAAATAATTGAACAAGTCGAATTAAATTTGATCAGTACTTAATACAAACACAAAGTAATACAATACAGACATGAGTCACCAACAAGAAATTGCCAGCCTGGGTATCATCTTATTGATGTAAGTGGGATTTTGGTGAAAACACCATGACTAATTGACTATGGTCCTTGGACTATGTTTTTTACTTTTACCTTATGGTTGTTACGTGAGAAAAGCCCAAATGAAATGAAATTGATGCATACATTAAGATTAAGCAAAGCATGTCCTCTAACTTATATAAGCAGACGACTAGATTAGTCAGTCGGACACGCCGTCAAGATGTTGAAAGTTTGAATGAAAGAGAGAAAGGTCAAAATTCAACCCCAATCAAGTCTAGAAGAAAACTTAATACTTGGCTTGTGACTTGTTTATTCGTACACATGATGTTTCAATTTTTCGCTCCACCAGATGCATGGTAAAATTTCCGTACAGCGAGGACTCAAATTTTAACCACAAACAGCGCCAGATTTACCGCGGCAAATGACTGAAGAATCCCAAGAAAATAGAATAATATTCAGAGCCGGAATATTCCACTTTGGACACTCACCACACACTCGCAGTCGCAGTCGCAGTCGCAGTAGTAGTAGCACTTAACCCACTCTTTCCACAATTGACAAAAAAAGAAAAAATTAGAAAAACCCACACACAGGCTACACAGCTGCCTTTGAAGACCATCTGCTTCTCAAATTCTTTATTCTTGTTTCCCCCAAATTTCAATTCCTCATCATCTTCATCATCAACGACAGACATCGTCGTCGTCGCCGCTAAAAGCCAAAGAAGCAAAAAAGCGCAAGAAAGTCATGGAAGCTCCACACCCGCCATCGCCTCCGGAACTGGACGCCGCGGAGAGGATCATACTGCGGTGGGACTCCACGGCGTCCGAGGAGGCCCGGGAGCGAATGATATTCGAGGGCCACCGCGACGAGGTCGATCGCTACTTGCAGGCCGTCGATGAAATCCAACGCTCCATGTCCTCCGCCTCACTCGGCTCCGATGACGAAAGCCAGGCCAAGCTCAACTCCGCCATCCAGATCGCCATGGCTCGCCTCGAGGATGAGTTCCGCAACATCCTGATCAACCACACCAGCCCCATCGACGCCATCGACTCGCTCGCCACCGCCGATCCGAGCTCGTCCACTCACTCCTCCTCCTCCGCCGCCGTTGACGGCGACTCCAGCACCGAATTCGAAGACTACTCCGCCGAAGACGATTCGATTCCCAAGGACGAGGAGCTTCTTCAGCGAGGGGACTCCTCCAACACTTCGAGTTACAGGTCCGCGAGTAGCATCCGCGAGATCGATCTCATACCGTCCGATGCGGTGGTCGACCTCCGGAACATCGCGGAGCGCATGATCGCCGCCGGTTACTTGAGGGAGTGTATTCAGGTGTACGGGAGCGTACGGAAGGCGGCGGTGGACTCGAGCTTCAGGAGGCTGGGAATCGAGAAGCTGAGCATTGGCGATGTTCAGAGGCTGCAGTGGGAGCAACTGGAGACCAAGATCCGACGGTGGATACGCGCCGCCAAGGCCGGCATCAGGACCGTCTTCGCGAGCGAGAAGAAGCTCTGCGAGCAAATCTTCCAGGGCATCGGCACAGCCATTGACGACGCTTGCTTCATGGAGACCGTCAAGGGCCCGGCGATTCAGCTCTTTAACTTCGCCGAGGCGATCAGCATCAGCCGGAGGTCGCCCGAGAAGCTGTTCAAGATTCTTGATTTGCACGATGCTTTGCTTGACTTGATTCCGGATATCGATGCTGTATTCGAATCGAAATCGTCCGAGTCGATTCGGATTCAGGCGGCGGAGATCTTGTCCAGGCTGGCGGAGGCGGCCCGGGGGATTCTGTCGGAGTTCGAGAACGCCGTGCTTCGGGAACCGTCGCAGGTTCCGGTCCCGGGAGGTACCATTCATCCACTGACTCGGTATGTAATGAATTATATCAGTTTGATATCGGATTATAAGCAGACTTTGAATGAGCTTATTGTGTCCAAACCCTCCACGGGGTCGCGCTACTCCGGCGATCCCACCACCCCGGATATGGAGTTCGCGGAGCTGGAGGGGAAGACCCCGTTGGCTTTGCATTTGATTTGGATTATTGTGATTTTGCAATTTAATTTGGAGGGCAAGTCTAAGCACTACAAGGATAATTCCATAGCTCATTTGTTTATGATGAACAATGTTCATTACATTGTTCAGAAGGTCAAAGGGTCCCCGGAATTGAGGGAAATGATCGGGGACGATTATTTGAAGAAGATGACCGGGAAATTCCGCCAGGCAGCCACTAGTTACCAGAGGGCTACTTGGGTGAGGGTTTTGTATTGTTTGAGAGATGAAGGTTTACATGTGAGTGGGAGTTTTTCTTCTGGGGTTTCAAAGAGTGCTTTGAGAGAGAGGTTCAAGTCTTTCAATGCTATGTTTGAGGAGGTTCATAGGACTCAGGCTACTTGGTTGATACCGGATTCCCAGCTTAGGGAGGAGCTACGGATATCTATCTCGGAGAAGTTGATCCCTGCTTATAGGTCCTTTCTTGGGCGGTTCAGGAGCCATATAGAGAGTGGGAAGCATCCTGAAAATTACATCAAGTATTCGGTCGAGGATTTGGAGACTGCTGTATTGGATTTCTTTGAGGGGTACTCGGTATCCCAGCACTTGCGGAGGAGATCTCAGTGATGTGCTCGATTGAAGTAAGTTTTGCAAGTTTAGAAACTAGGATACATTCTTTAAATTTTTTGGTGAGTGTTCGGGGGATGTGGTGCTGGTCAATCTGGGCTTCATTGAGCTTCCCATTTCATTAAAATCATCTATAGTTCAATATTCTGTTGATTGGAGATCAGATTCTTTATGAAGATCTCTGTTGTAGCTCTACAGAGTGGCCAAGTCTCAAAGCCTGAATGCTTCTGCCCTGTAAGCATGCCATTTATTATTATTACCATGCTCTAGATTTTGTTTCATTTGTTTATATTGGAATTGTTGTGTGTGCCCTTTATTTGACTCTTGTTAATGTTAAGAACCAGTTTCTTATAATAGCTCCGGGTGACTTATATCCCATGTCATATTTTTTAGCCTTTGATAAGGCAAATTTGGAAATCTTAACTTTTGACAATAATAGCAATTTCCAACACACACTTTAAGATAATTTCTATATCATATTAATGCTTTTCTGGCAGTGATGAGATGTATATGGAAAATGGAGTAAAAGGAAACCTTATGGAGAATTGCTTCTACTTTTATCAAGTAAAAACCATGCATGTAGAATCAATTTCAGTATAAGTTCATCTAAAGTTGTTCACATCTCGGTAACTACTATATTTTATATAGCTTTGTCTCTTCACCTGTCCCTCCCAAGTTACATTTGCCTAAAGCTGGACTGCCTGTGCATGGTTTGCCACTCAATATCGACAGATGAATGAGTTATTTTAATGTTATCCGAGTGCTGTTCTGATACTCCTAGGCAACAACCGCGCATATACATAAATTTCAACTAGATATTCATGTAAGGTTATTAACATCTAAGTAAATATGCATCTACAGTTACTTGGTCTATTCATCCGTCCTTCCGGGATGCACCCTTTGTAAGAAGTGTTAAGGTGCCTGTACCATCTCTCTTTTAGATTCCTGTATTTAAATGAGTCAGTTTTTTATTACCTCAGTTTCTTTTCCTTGTGTAATTATGAATTGTAAGTTGAATTTAAATTCAGGTTCACACTTGATATCTTACTAGAGTGATATATGCATATTGAAAATCTATTAGTAAATGTACAGAGTGTTGATGGGCTGATTTCATAATGGGAAGTCCTGCTATAAATTAAGAGAAGTCGGTGCTTGTATTTGATTCTGTCTAACATGTATTTGAATTCCTATTTGTTCAAACTCTCAAATGTAGCTTAACTAGGACGATATGGTGCTCAAAGAATTGAGCATCTTTTGGCCACAGAAGTGAGATTGATTGAGATGCGTGAAATACTTTTTGGCTCGTCGAAGTTCCTATAATTATAATGGTTCTGGGGAAGTTCCTCTGTCTAGGGTGTGAAATAGACATGGTGTGAGATTGTCAGCTTCAAGGAGGAAGTTGATTCTCACTTAGAGGTCGTTTCTTGAGCAGGTCCGCTGACTATATGGGCTTTATAGTCCTTAATTTTTCTTGGTTGACCGTTTCCCAACCCTTGCTGAGAAAATCTCAGCAAAGTCGGGTAAGTGCAAATTTTCCTGAATACTTCTTCAGGATCAGCCTCAACATATTTGGGTCTCTAGAGTAGCTAGTTCCCTCGTCTCGAATGCTTTTGCCATTCAAGCATGCAAATAAAAATAAAATTATTTGAAAGTCTCAAATAACAACTCGTGAGTTCTCCCAATAGAGGTGTGTGTTCGGGTCTCTATTAAAGAGATGATACATAAGATAGTCACATTGGGGATACTATTCTCACTTTAAGACATGATACTAATTCATTGACATTCTCACTCTACGTGGGACAATTTTACGTGACATTGCAAAATTTGTAGGACCAATGTCACCATTCACTAATTGGCAGAAAAATGGTGGTCGGACAATTTTTTTCTTTAACAGAACTAACGAACGATTCTCATTCTCTTTATAAAGGTGGTATGTTCTCGAAATGCTAGATGAGTCATCCCAATTCTTATGGATATTTCTCTTTCTACTCTCTTTTTGGTGCCCAAGATTAACGTTGACGCCCAAGATTAATGGCCAAGATTAAGGCATAATAGGAAAAGAGGTAAGGGATCCTTATCCCTCCTAAGTTTGTTTGCCAGTGTACTATTTTATTTTATTTTTGTTGGAGTTTGACAGTGTATTAGTCTTAAAAACTTTGAATTTCATCAAATGATGTGACATTTTTAGTGAAGCTATTAGAATGATTTTAAAGACATTTTTAAAACTATTTGTAATGGGAATGATATTTCGTTTTGTATTGTAGTTAACGGATTGAAGTTAATTAGTATTGTAAATCAGCAATATACCATTTAGAGCCCCTTCTATTGAGGGAGTTCTTAAGTAGTTTTATTTAAGGAATTTATCATTAGGTTCATTATATATTATATTTCAACGATATAAATTATTTATTTTGTAAGTCTTTATTTAAAGATTATTTATGTAAAAACTTAGACAAATTAAAACTATTGAAATATTTAATTTTGATCATAAATAGAAGGATCAAAATATTTTCAATAAATATTTAAAAATGGTAACTATGTAATCAACAGAAAAATGATTGTCAATGTACCTAATTTTTTCTAAAGACAATCTTTCGATGAAAACCAAAAAGATTACAATAATACAATGTAGAATACACCCCCACAAAATGAGCTTATTTAAAAAACAATAATGTTAGTTATTCCACATTTTTTTTTCTCATATTTGTATCAGAATTTATATCCCATCTGATATATTATTACTTTACTGAAATGATATTTCATTTTTCTTTTTTATATTTTATTTTTAAATTTTTAGTGTCTAATTTATAAATGCCATGTAAGATGTGGTAAGTGTAACATTATTGTTGAAAAAAATCTCTCAATGAAAAATGCAAAAAATCTCTCACTTTAGGGTAAAATTTTATTCTCAGTAATTAGTGGCCAAATCAGTACTGAGATAATATGGGAACCACCAATGATATTTTTATCACAAAAGAATACTTTTCCGCATCTTTTACTACTTGCAAGTGGAAAATGCAATAACCAAATAAACAAATAGGCAAAAGCAACATTGAATTTTTTTTTTTTATTTATAAAAAAGAGTTAAAAATAGAAAGCTAACTAATGTTGTAATCTCAACAGATAATTTTCTCTGCCATCATCCCTGCTCGTCTATACGTTCTCCCTGTGTAGTGCTGGATATTGTTGCAATGCCAACAAATATTCCAGCGGGGTTCTACTTTTTACTCTGTCTTGTCTTCTTCATCGTCACCATTTGATAATAATCCATTGTTGCCTTGCAGTGCTCTACCTTCTGGTGCACTAAGGACATCCTTCGAATGAATTGGCGCTGGTTTTATAAGTGTTAAAGTCACATCATCCTTGTCGAACTCTTCGCTTGCATCTCCGGAGTAAGCATATCTATTGGAAACAGAAGAAAAATAGGGTGGTAGACTGGTAGGTAATAAAAGGCATGGAAAGAGATTAAAATTCATATACCAAAAGAAAGATGTCAGTTTGCAAAAGAATAATGGGAAAATTGTCCATGTAACATTTGAGCGATGATTGAACTGTAAGTTCGAGGAAGAAAGAAGAAAATTATGGAAGCCAGGGTTATTACCTTGTTGAGTTCTGGGATGGTGCCCAAAGAACACAGATGACAAATAGGAGGGAGAAAGATAAAACTTGCCAGAAGGCAGGGATGATCCATGCATTCTGCCACTGCTCATTGTAAACATCATTTGATTTGAAATAGAGCTGCAAGCACAGAGTTGAGAAATATCAAATATGTAACAGCTATATTACTCAAATTGAAAACCAAGGGAGCAACACGAGAATGTATTCGACAGATGCAAATCATTTTGCATAATTAAAAATATCTTAAGCAAGTGCAAGCATGTAAACTCCTACATTACCTCATAGCATATCCAGCCTACGGATACAACAACAGTTACTGCGAGAGCGTTCGTAAACTTCCTGTAAACATCTAGTTTAACCATCATTCTCCTAGCCTGTCACATCACAGAAGCAAGCAGAAGTTATCAGCTAGATATTTGTATATTAAAGCACTTGACAGAAAGTGGTGGCATTACAACATGCAGCATACATTAAACACAAGTATACCAATCCAATACCCTTGCATAAGCCACAAATATCAAATTCACAGGCATCAATTATTGTGTCCTGATGGTGACAACTAGATCAAATGACAATCAAGTGGATAAAGTTGGCATATACCATATAAAGAGACGAATGGTAAAAAGTGTGTAAAAAAAGAGTGTGATTTTCTTCACTTGTTCTCATATTTCCTCAAGATTCAAGCACCTTGGTTTTTCATTTTGGTGCAATAAAAAACACAAATTGAGCAGATTGTATCTTATTTCCCATTACTCTAATGGTACTTGTAAGTATTGTTACACCAAGAAATAACTATTTTAAGATGCATCAAGCTAATAATGCAAAACTAGTAACTGAAAAATAATTCACTAGATATCCTTGAATTGCAAACCAAGTACCTGAAGCTTATTTAAAGTTGCGGAGAGGGAAGTAAAAATCCAAAGAATGAAGAAAGCATCCAATATTGCCACAGGAAGAACCAAGAACAGTCTTGCCTTTCCGGAAAGATCACTTACTGCACCAACATTTTCTACCATCTCAAGAACTTCAGATGCCAGGAAGAACGTTAGTCCAAGCAAAATCACCTTTGATGTAAGCCCACCCAGGGAAGGCCTCACAACACCAAATCCCATGGAGACCATCAAAAGTATCAAACGTGCCACCGTACGTTTAACCGTCCCAAAGGTAACTGCCCACGCAGTTATCCCAGTTGGCCTGACTCCAGTCTCGTTGAATTCAGCATACTCAAAATACCATAGAGCCATCTCAAACATACCGAGCGTTATTACCAGAGTGATGCAGTTCTGCAATGGAAAAACTTCTCTCCAGAATCTTGCATACTGTGAGAACCAAAAGATCCCAAGTATGAAAAAAGCAAGGGACATAAACCCATAGAAATTCAGAAAAGGTGCCATTCTACCAGGCAAATATCCAGTAGGATTTTTCCATATAGTTTTCCCCTCAACAACCAAATCTGTAAGTTTCAGATCACAATGAATGAAATACAAATTATACATCCCAGTCTTAGTAATCTGTATGGATTTGGATGGCAATGTTGCAACTTCCTCATCCATGTCAAATGAGACACCAAAAACCTGAGGCCAACCCGGATTCGTAATAGACGGGCGGTGAATGATGTCTCCTTGTGTACACACACCCAGTTTTGCAAGATCCCCCGTGCAACATACTGCTCTTTGACCACCATAGGCTGAACCCCCAATAGTCTCTCTATCCTCCACCTCAAAAACAATGGCATGGACAGGCCCTGAGCTCAAATTAGCAGATTCTTTACTTCTTCGAAATGTAACCTTTTCAAAGCTGGTTTCAAATAACAGTAGAAAATCAGATAATGGGACAAATCAGCCACAACACAGCCACTACAACGAGAAATGGGACAAATCACATTCAATGTTCGTATAAAAAAGCTTATGACTTTACTAAGCAGTAAGTAAGCTCATTGCTCTTGGTTTCTTTACAATTTACAATCCAGAATTCTGCATCCAATGAATCCAATATTCAAGTGCAGTCAAAAGTGGGCAGCAACAGATCTTAGCCAATTACAAGTTACAGCTACAAAATCACCAATATAAGCAGAGCAAAGCAAATGGGAAAAATAGTGTTCATGAATTACCGTATGAAAGAGTCGCCATTGGCAGAGATGGCGGCGGTGGGTTCGAGAGTAGCAGGGGCAGAAGAGTAAATTCCCTCGCTGCCGCCGTGGACAACAAAGGCGTTGCCTTTGGAGGCGAATCTGACTCCGGCGTACTCGTGGACCGACGCTTCCGCGATGAAGGCGCAGAGCAGAAGAGCGAGAGCAAGAAGAGCTGAGGAAGAGTACCACATTTCAATTTGAAGCCCCAATTGGGAATTGCACCAAACCCGAATCCGAAATCCAAATCTAAGAGACAGAAAAGAAAGAGAGGAAGCTTCTTCTGGTCTCTGGAACCCGATCTGTGTTCAGCTGCTTTTGTCTGAGGTCAATCTACTCTTACAACTTGGGACTTCTTGGGACTGTGTTTAGTGTTAATGGTGAGTAGGGAGAGGCGCTTGTGTGTAGTGTATGTAGGGAGTGGTTTCCGTGTGAGTGGGATTGAACCCGTTCATATTCTTGACTTTTTGTCAGTTTGTGTTTCGAGATTGGTAAATGGGTGTGAATGTGTGAAGCCACGAGCGTCTGATTATTTCTTTTTACGTACATATAATTTTGAAATAATTACTCATTACTACATCTTTGTTATGGTTTTTAACTTCTAATACCATTATTGTTAATATATAACAATCAGGTCACTTTGAGTTGATATCATTATTGTACCCGCATTTACACTCTATTCAGACTATAGCTCACACAGGCTTGCATTCATACACCCACACTCACATCCAAACTCAACCACAGCCACAACCACAACCAAACTCATCCATCTTCTTCATCGATCTCCGGCAAAGATGATTGAGCGCAAAGTTTAAGGTAGCTAGTTTTCCATATGGCTGTGGTTATAAGCTCGCTGGTTTTCCAATCCGAGAGAAAGAGAAGTCTGAGAAGTCGCGAAGAGAGAGAGAAGAGAACTCGATCTGGACGACGTCGCAAGATCGAGAGCTCAGACTTCCTGATCAGCGAGTCATGCCTCAGCGACAACCCCTACGTCGCCTTGACGCGCGCCGATTACGACAAGGAGTGCAAGATCTGCAAGAGCCCCTTCACCGATTACGGCAAGGAGTGCAAGATATGCACGAGCCCTTTCGCCGATTTATGTTTAGGTTCTTGATTTTTTTGTTTAGTTCAGTTTCTGGAACTGCATAAAAAACTGCAGTTTATGCAGTTTACAGTGAACTGAAACTGCAGTTTCTGGAATTACAAGTGAACTTTCTGTAGTTTGTGAACTGTTTCTGCAGTTTCTGGAACTGTAAGTGAACTGAAACTGCAGAAACTGCAATTTATTAGAGTTGAAACTGCAGTTTATTAGAGTTGCGGACTTGCAGTTGCAGTTTCAGAAACTGCAGTTTATTTGAGTTGTAACTGCAGTTTCAGAAACTGCAATTTATTTGAGTTATAAGCTTGCAGTTGCAGTGTAAGTGAAACTGCAGTTTATTGGAGCTGCAGGCTTGCAATTGCAATTACTAACTACAAGTGAAACTGCAAAGTGAACTGAAAGCAGTTTGTGAACTGAAATTGCAGTTTTTTTGGAGTTTTAAACTTGCAGTTGCAGAACGATGCTTGTGAGTGAAGATGAACAATTGTCGATTTGGTAAAGTTGAAGAAAAAGATCGATTTGGCAAAGAAAAGAAGAAGATCAGTTTTGGGCTGTTTGTGTAGTTGGTTTTGTTGTGATGCGTTTCTTTTGGAAGGTGTCCGCATATTATTTTTTGGGCTGGTAGATAATGTCCGCAAGTTAATAAAAATATATTGAGTGGTTTTGGTTAATATTTTATTTTGTTAGTACCTTATAATTAATGGACTCTATAATTTTTGTTGGACACTCTATACTCACTCTAGGGTTGACACCTGTCCCATCCACCTCATTTGGTAGAAGAGCTGCCAACCCAGATTTTTTTTAGGAGAGGTGTCAATGCCAATGCTTCTTTCTTCTGGTAAAACTTAGAAGAAGCACCGATGACGTCGTCTCTTCAAAGTAGAAAATATGCCAACAACTATGCCTCTTTGAACTCAATAAATATGAATTCAACAAAAGTCTTTCACTTAAAAGGGTTTTGTGGGTGGTCTTGGCACTGCACCACATGCCTAAACTCATTTGACCCTTAAATCTTTGTAAGGGTACATTTCTCTCTAGTAGGGTGTATCTTCCCACTCTTGAATGGTAATTTGCTAGAGGTTTCCACCATTTAACCATGATATTTCAGTCGAATGTTGAGGCATTAGAACAATTTCCTCCTCATGAGTAGCATCTTTAGAAGGTTTTGATAAAAAGGAGCAATTTTGAAGATCTATAACTAATATATGTGGTGTTGTGTTTGTATGGAAGAAGATCTCCACTCAAAGACCTATATAAAAGTCCACCACTCAAAAAACCATATAAAAGTACATATAAGTCTGTCTTAGCCTTGTCAGCAGGAGAAGAATGACCTTCATGATGATTATTGTGACATGTATTCAAAGAATATGCAAGTCGATGGTGTAAGCTTGGATTTAGTAAGATCCAAGAACATTAGAAACATGTCAAGCTAAATAGCCAATGACAAATTACTCAAATTAGTACTGCGCTTGCTTTGTTGTGTCAGATTAGTATTTTATTGGAATCCACTAGATTCTTTGATGTTCTTTATTGCGTCAAAAGACTTAAAAACAAACTCTTAACTTCAAACCCAAAAAAGAAGGAAAAAGAAAGATTCTTTGAACTTCTGAATCCACACCAAATTTGTCAAACTTCTAAAGCAAAGGGGTACTTCTATTCATTCAGACAAATATTACACAAAGAAATTTGAACAATTGTTCATTAAAATTATAATTTCCAAAGATTTCAAACCCTACCATCTAAGAACACCATAGGTAGGAGAGAGAGAAAAGCAGCCGCTATAATATTTGCGGATGGACAAGTGAATAACTCTCCATTAAACTTATACAAACTCATTTAATCCAGGTCAAGGAACTCCATTCTTTTTCTCATGGTACCTTTAAGATCAGAAGCTTCTCTTTCTGCTTTCTGTGCCTGCACAAATACAAGGCAAATCATAAGTACAGGATACCAATAAAAAAAAGTAAAGCAAAGAACATCCAAATACAACAAACAAAGCAGAGCCAAATATCACAAAAACATTCGCAAAACATAAAAATGGCAGACATTCAATACATAACATCTTGAGTTAATTGAACCAACAATTGCTCACGTGGGAACCAACATTCACCAACTTTGGTAACAAGAGAGTGAGGGTTGGTGGTGTTGGGCAAGGTGTGAGGTGCTACAACCGCTAAGAAGGGTCACCTCTCTCTTTGCCTGGGCTTCAAGACATATTCCACCTTTCGGTATGGCTTTCACCAAAATGACTTACTAAGTTTACTCAAATTCCAGTACTTAACCCCAAACCATTTTCTGTTGACCAAATGATTCCAATACATAAAAAACCCAGAACATAAGGAAAACATTTTTCTGAAGATCCTTTCAACTGGAAGGATTAAACCTTAACAATATCTAGAATTTCACCAAATACAGAAACTCTTCAGAAAAAATCATTGGGCTAATCATTACCATGGCCTTTGATAAAAAAAACAAAAATCATTACCACGGCCTTACTCTAGCAAGGTTAGAGATTCCTCTCATACTTTTTATTCTGCAAATGTGTATTGACTTCTCTTATGCATACTTAATAAACAGACAACGAGTAGCACTACTGTCCCGCCAGACATTTGTATGCTTACACTATGAACATATAATGCAGAGTTAAACCCACTGGCACAAGCATCCTGTAAAATTAGAGGCAACTTCCTACGTTGTAATGAACCTATGATTCAAAACTGCATCATTCACTATTAATTTCAATTGTAGATTTTATTCTCATAATCTTCTAAATATTTATGCTCAAAGCCTCAAACCAATGCAGCTTTCCAACTTCATAAACATACCTTAACACTAGATTAACAAACTCAATAAAAAACAACTCAGTATATTGACCAAATTGAAGTCCAAACCAGAGTTTTATATCATGAAGGTAAAAGGGAAGAAAGTGAGGTAGTTCATATCATCGCGCCATTAAGAATAATACGAGGCTGGTAATATTTACCCTTTTGATTTCTGCCGGCGAAACACGAGTCATGTGTGGTGGAAGTTCCTCCCTCTCCGAATCCTAAAACATTATATGTAAATCTTAACATATTCAAGGATGTGTATTTTGAATATTTTTTGAGATGCCAGACTAACGAATAACCTATCGTACCAGCTCGCCAATTAGAACAACATTCTCTCCGCGGATTACATAAAGACCCAAAGGCATGTCACAATAAAGATCACCAACAATGACTCTTTCACATGCACCTTCAAGAACAGCATTGGCTGAAAATGAGAAAATAATTATTTCAGTCATTCAGTAAAAGTATATGATATGTTACCCCATAACAATAGAGGAGATAATGTTGGTACCAAATTGATCAAAAGATCGAAGTATGCCCAAAAGCTTTCGACCATCTCGGAGCAGCACAAGAAGTTTCTCTGCAGCATGAATTATAACATAAGACCACTACCCTGAGCTATAAAGCAATCTATATTTAGAAAACAAATACGAGAAAAAAAAAATTCAATTGCTAACCTATAAACAACATAAGATTCACTGGAAACAAGAGCTTTGAAATAAAATTGAATCAACAATCAATCTTGCAACTAAAAAGAATATCATAAATTCTTTCAACTAATAAAATTCATAACCCAAGAGAAAGTAGAATCATCATGAGAGAGAGAGCATACTGTCAAGATAGCTGGCAAGAGAAGTAGAAAGGTAGACATCTTCGGGGCCTGCCCAAGACATTGATGCTTCTTGTTAGCTCGAAAAACTCAAACTTTTTCGGTTTCTCAAAAATCACCGAAAAATTCACCAAAGTCCAAACCAATAATGGCATTGGCAGCTCAGGGTTCGCTCTGATGTCTCGCCAAAACCCTTCAATTCCCACCAAAATAACAATACCGAAACCAAGAACCTATCTTTAGACAAAGTATACAAAAGATCCTAACTTGAACGAAGTAAGCAACAAAATCCCAACTTTCCCAGATCCAAAAAGCCTAGAATCTGAGCAGAAACAGAGAATTCGATGCTTCTCTTCCGGATTGACGGGACCGGATGGAGTTTTGATTAACAGACTCAGATCCAATCGCTCCGGAAGAGTTCGAGGAGGGGATTTGGCCGAGAAAACGAGAGAGAATCCTAGGGAAAAGTGTATTTTATTTTGTTTGGTTGAGAATTGTAATTTTAGGGTTTGGAGAGTGACATGGTGGAATGGAAGTTGAGCAAAGATGTAGAACAAGTGTGTTAGAGTTGTTCTATTGGTTTTATTGGTTTTTGTCTACTATTTGATTCATGATTGCGAATCAATCATATTTCATATATCCAATCTATGCAGTAAATGTTAAATTATTGGGCCTAGCCAAGTGGTAATAAGTCCACTAAGGGAGTGTATGAAAAATGTTACGATTAAGATGGATCGTTTGTACCAAACTATATAAATATAGACTTTTTCGTAAAATAATCCACTTACATAAACTTATTAGAAAACAAAACCAATTTTCAAAAAATTTAAGAAACATTTTTTTTTTGTTGCGAATGAAATCAATATTCGAGTTGAGATGTAGGTAGAAATCTCGATAAACTATTGTGTATGATTGTAACATCACGTGTTATAATGACGTGGTGTTACCAATCTATTTAGATTATAATACGTGTACGATTTAAGAGTATTTATTAGGATTTAGAGTTTTAAAAATTAATTATTGTACACTTAGATTATAATAAATATTTTTAAATTAAACACATATTGTAATATAAGTAAATTGATAACATTACGACATCAAGACACATAATGTTACGATCACATACAATAATTTTTTTTAAAATCTCATATTTCTATTTGAACCCAAGTCGTAATTATGATATGATCTTCATATAATTTTTAAAATCCATAATATTATTAAGAGGAGACTAAGAAAGTTATTGTCATTCAACTTATAGTAAATAAAATATGAACTATACCTCATTTAGATTAAAATAAGGGAGGCCCAATTGGTACTTCAACTTGTTTTAATTATTTCATTTTTATTATATCATTTCAATTGTCAAAATTACTCCCAATTGTTTTTTACCTTTTAAAACATATAAACTACATCAAAAATTTTGTTAAATAAACAATAGAGATTCTAAGAGACTAAATAATTGTACTCCGAATTCTTCCTCATGAAATTTGAACTCTAAAAGAGAAAAATCAAGTCAATCAACTAAGATTAAGATAAAAAGCAAGCTAATAGAAGTCTAACAAGAAAACCATTGCATCTGTTTTGACTTTTGCTTGAAGACGTTCAATACCTAAGCTAAGAGAAGCACTAGAAACATCTGCCCATTTTTCCCAAAAACATCCAATGCCCCGACCTCCAAAACCCTCTTCCTTCATGCCACTATTGCTTTGAACCCTCTGATATTCATTCTTAATTAACTCCTAAGAATCAATGGTTAATTGGCTATGAACTCACCTTACTATTCATCACCTTAAACTACTTATTTTCTCTATAGATTGTTACACTATTTCAAATTTTGGTCTCCCCATAGTCTGTTTAAAGCTCATCCATTAGACTAATTTAATTGCTAAAATTAAAATTAAAATCTCATTACTTAGTCCCAAGAGAGAATTTATGTTGACTAAAAAGCAAGGGTAATTTTGACAATCCAAATAATAAAATGAGATATAAAAAAAATAAAAATAAATAGGAGTGTAGAATAACTTTTTGAGAGTGCTAATATAATAATATCGCCTTTCTAAAATAATCTTGATAATTGATCATAAAACTAAGATACTCCGGTTTCTCTAATTTGGAAGAGAGAGAGAGAGAGAGTCATCGGTTGGTGATGGTGGTGGGGCTGGTCGACGGGGTTGGCGGGAGGGAAGGAAGGGTGGTGGGGTGGGATGGGTAGTTTTTAGTATTTCTTTGAGGGCAAAACAGACATTTTGGATTGAAAATTGGATGGAGGCATAGTGAGCATTTGGGAATACATTTAGAAGCACCCAATGGACATGTGTTAGCTAGGGTCAAGGTAGTGGGCCTTTTTTTTGGGTGAGAGGTGGTGGGATTTCAGCATTAGTCTTGTGAGCTTCCTTAGCCCATTTTCTATCTGATTACATGCCTTCAGGGATGCCTCTTGAACAAGGACTGCACTCAAGGTGTTGTACACTTCTACTGCCATAATGCTAGTACATGGCATATGATCATAAGGTGCATTCCTAGCTCAAGTATATTCAACATCTCACTGATGCCAATTTTAACCAGATTAATTAATAAATCCCCCATGGACAAAGTATAGGAAACAATGCAATCTATGGTCATATATATTGGATCTCTAATTAATCATATTGAAACCGAAACATGGGACTAGGTAAGAGAACCAACAACTCAGCACAGCATGCTTGTTTAAGAAAGAACAATAATGTCTTCATAAGTTCATGTCAATCTAATATTTATTCACCTCAAAATATATTACAAAGAGAGTAATTCATCAGAAAAAAAAAAAAAACAGAGAAATGTGTAGTAAAATAGGATGAAAAATGTAGATATTGTCTGGCTTAATTTGCCAGCACATACTACAAAAACCCCTTATATATATCATAACATGCATTGCACTATTTTCACAGATGCAACCATGAAAAAAAAAAACGGGAACCACCGTTTAACAAAACAGAAAAAAGTTGTCTCAATTATAGATTTTTTGATCATCTGATGATCAGAAGCCCCCCAGGATGAACTGCTTATTCATGATTAATTTGTTGCACCTCTGAAATTTCTCTGACTTTGCAATTTCAAGTATTTGAGTTCGCAATTGTGAGGCATAAACTTCTGAAGCTGCAAAATTGTTTAGCATATATTAAGTTGGATATTTAGTGAACTGCTTGGCAGTCTCATTTCAATGAAGCTCAAAAAGGGTTCTCTTACCTTGTAATAATTAATAAGAATGCCAATAAAGATAGAGCTGCATACTCAAATTTCTAGGACTATATCTGCAATTAAAAAACAGGTCCATCAGTTTCATATTTTGTGCATATTAATCATGTCAAACTATGAAAACTCAGATAATGCACTTACATTCAGAATCTGTCTTGACCCATTTACACCCATCATTAATTTTCTTTTTGGTATGATCATCTTCATTATTGTTTCCCTTCTTTGTTGGAAACTGTCTGTCCTCCAGGTACTTCTTCATGGATGATGCTCGAGAAGAACCTTGTGGATTGATGATCTTCTTGTTAAGTATTACCCTCAAAAGCTGTAGTAAAGGCAACACCATGCATATTATAATCACAAAAACGGATGATCAATTAAGATGGTAATGGAAGAATGATTTATGTGGCACGTGATGTGTTTATTGATGGTCAACTAATATGATCAAGAAATATGATGTGTGTAGCATTACTAGTCATGCCTCATTTGATGCCTACATGTGCATGTTGAATGTCCATGTAAGTTTGCACATAATTTTTGTGAGCATAGTGATCATATATAGCTAGAGTGTCTAACCTTCTCCATTCTTGACTCTTGAAGTGTATCTCTCAAACTTGGTGCTGGTGCAAATCCACCTCTACAAACAAACATCTTCTTGAGAAGAAAAGAAATCGATTTCTTCCCAATCGCCTTCTTGTTATTATCTGCACAAATGTCTTTGCATCTACCGAGGATGACACTAATGGTCTTTTCAATGTCTTCATCTTTGTGATCCTGATCCGAATCGGAGCAAAGTGCGTTGCTGGTTCTCCGATCAACCTCCAAGCTTGATGGGCAATTTAGAAATCTGTCCAATGGAAGATCTGCAATTTCCTTTTCAATGTTTGGTTTTCGCGTTAAGAGTTTGGTTAACTCTTTATGTAATTTTCCAACTTCTTCAGGAGTGAAATCTTCAAGTATTTCTTCAGATGAAGATGGATCTTCCTGAATATTTTGGCTGCTTTCAGTATTTTCTTTCAAATCTTTGTTTCCAAAAGTTCCAATTGCTAGTAATCCATGGGGCCAGTCACTGAATTCTTCACGAGGCTCTTGTTTTGCATGATCTACACAATATATACATAATTAGAAAACATAAATGAGATTTAGAATGAGTCAAGATTTGAAAAATGAAATACTGACACATTACCTAGTGAATAAAACTTGGTGAGCTAGTACTCAATCAAATAATAATTGTGTATTAATTTGGTTAACTGGTTAACAATAAATAAACATCATCTGTATGGGCCATAATGAAAATAACTAGTGCAGCCTTTTCAAAGTGTTTCTTTAAAGACAGTAGATCTTCTTTCTCAGCAAAATGCTTCTTTTATGATCCCTACATGCACATGATGCACTGTCTCTTTCCTTTTTTTTATTTTTGCTGGCTCACTTTCCCATTCCTTTATATGAAAATGTAGGTGAAACTTCTAACTGTAAAAAAAAAAAGACTATGGGATCCGATCCTGGATTACTGGCTATAAAACTTTTACTGAGGTAAAGAATATGGAATTTTATATGCAACTCCGGAAAACACAAAATGATAATAGAAAGGAAACAGATAGAGTTGCTACACAGATGAAAGTCACAAAATCTACAATCCTAATACTTGTATCATAATAGACATTGCATATACTATACTATAGAATGTAGATCCAGATCTTTGTAGTTTGTACAACTTGTACATCTTTATACTGTCATATTCATTGACAACTCTATGTGTGTTATGAATCTTAATCAATTTGTCCACGGTGTGCAAGCAACGTGAGAAGATCACCCATGCCGGACGCGTCGGCGACTTTTGCTAGCACAACTCTTTAATTAAGATCCTAATTGGACCCACATTAACTTAATTAAATTTCCACTTCACAACTTTGAGGAATAACCATTAACATGCATATATAGCTTCTTGAGAACTCAAGTCTACTTATATAGGAAGCAAATCACATCATTTAGATTAAAGCACAAAGCATGGAGCATAAAAGTAACATAGAAATTAACTGAAAAGAACTATGCTTACTAGTAGTTGAAACTGTATTTGGTTTCTTGTTCCCCTGCTTCCCATTAAGCTTATTTTGCATCCAACTAAAAAGCTGCAATCAGACAAATCAAAACCATCACTAAAGAACTTCTCTGACACACACAAATTAACACACATGTAATGTAACAGAAACAAATGGAGACTCACCTTCATTTTCTGAGATACAAATGGAGACACACACACACACACACTGTTTGACAGAAAGGTGGTGGAGGTATTGGTTGATTGGAGGGTGGAGGAAGTGGTTTGTTTGCAAAGGTGAGGTGTTCAAGAGCAGATCTTAAAAGGCAATGAGAATTGAGCTTTGGGAATATAAAACTAAAATAGGGTTTTGTTGAATTTCATGGCCAAGCTGATCTGAGAGGGTCAGAGAGGATGGCTTAAGCTTTCTACTGGTTCAAGTTCCTAAACACAAGCTTTTTTCACACTGCCACTGGTCTACAGTCTACTCTCCAATTCCCACTCTTTATATCTCTGTATCTGGCCTATCTTTCTCACTCCCTCTACCCTTTTTCTTTTATATATATATAACCCATACACACCCATACCCCACTAGCTAAGAAAACATTCTGTTTCATTTTTTATGAAATTTTATTCACTCATATAATTTAATCCGTACGCATAATTAATCACACATGGGTCATCTGATTTTGCGGACACACTTCTGGAACATCTGATGTACATACTAGCCTTTGTGTCACCAATTTTATCCACACCAAATTTGGGAATCAATCTCTATACATTTTCTGTGGTACATATTGCAGGTTATAAGATACATTGTTGCAAGAGAGCTAATTCCAAGTACAGCTTGTGATTTAATATCTACTTGTATAGTACTTAGTCCCTTTTAATATTAATTACATGGTTTTCACCACCTATTCCACAAGCTTCTTCTAGCCGGAATACATGCACATTAGACACCACTTTTTGTACTACAATGCTACAATTTCGCATTTAGCTAAGCCATTGCAGCATGCTTTGTGTGATGGTTTCCACAAAAAGTTACTTGCTTCTAACAGTGCTTTTGGTATTAATGCTAAGGACATTTGTCACAGATGTCAGATGGACATATATTCCTCCAAAATGGGAATCTTGTTAACATAATGCAGTGTTGAGTCCTACAGTAGCAAACTATTTTGCTAAGTTTTGGCACTGAATTTGTTTGTCCAATGCACAAGCTTCCAACAATGAGCTGAATGGAAACAGAAGTAATCCTCTCAAATCTCAATAGTAAAAGAAACTTTAATTGGCTAGAGATAACAGCAAACATTAGCTCGTGTCTTGGGTTAGCCTAAGTGGTGAGGGAGGGTGGAAAAATGTCAAAATGGGTTAAAATGAGGATAAGTTAATGGTTCGATCCCCTTCAATGTAGCAAAAAAGGAAACCATTGCTCAAAAATTTATGATAATAAATTGAAATATTTATGGCGGATGTGGACAAATAGTTTAAGCTGTAGGAATTTGGAGGGATGGGCAGCATGCAGCTTTTAGCAATATATAAGTTGGCATAAAAGTAAAGGGGGGGTATGGAGTCATGCACAACAAGCCATCGATCTTCTGAGTGAAGCAATACCTCATGTTCAGATGCCAATGTCCCTCACTGACCGGACTGGCTGGCTCATAATCCACCTGCCCCCCTGCCCCCATTTGTAGGGCACACAGAATTCCCACAATACCAGGCTTCAATCTCATGGACTCTTTGGCCAAAATGAGCATCTCATGGACCCTATTTTCCTAAGGACCAAAGAGAAATGCCAGTTAGTCTGCAGTGGTTGTTTCTGTTTTAATTTTCCATTTAAATAAAACACAAGCACCAACAATTTTCTATTAGCATCAAGAGGAATAAGTATTGGTAGATTCAGCAGCAGCAGCAGCAGCAACAACAATGTCAAGAACAATTCAAAGAAAAAAGCACTGTCTAGTAAATACTATATTTCTAATTACTTGTCATACACTCATATATTTATAAGGCAAAGGATGAATTATAGTATAGCACTACACATGCTGAGTCCAATTGATCAAGTTATTAGAAAGATTTGGTCTATTCCCAAGAAATACTTCAACTATTTCTTCTTTTATGACCACCGTCACAAGATATATCCAGGAAACACATGATTAAGAATTTAAGATGAAGAATTCTGTTGAAAAAAATCTCATAGAAATATGAGCAGAACAAATTGTCTCTGCAACAATAGAAACAGCTAAAAAATTGTTGAGCTACATAACCCTATTGTGAAGGGACACCTAGACAGAGGCATGTTAATAGATTTGAATGAAACATAATTATCATTTGTGAAGTCTGCACAATGAAATTGAATAATAAATCTGCATCACATGAAACTGTATGAGAAAAGAAACATTACCCACAAAATAGCTTTTTCCTTGAGTAATCCCTCTTTTTGTTTAAGAAAAAAAAAAAAAAAAAAGGAAAGAGATGAATGATATGGGTTTTGTTTTGTTTTATTTTTTTTATTATCAAATCCTTATGAAAAATAATGGATTTAATATTTGTCATTTGTAAATAAACTATATAACTGAACTGGCCAACTGGTAGAGATGGGGAGAGAGAGTGTTCAATTCAATGGAGGCTGCCACATTATCTTAGAGTGGACCACCGCAGAAGAAGTGGGTTTGGTCATGGCAGTTGGCCACGTGTCACGACAAAGTGACATCCATCATCTACTGTCGGACGAACACGTGTACCAAAGATGGTTGTTGACTTTTTCCAAACTACTATGATTCACAGCATTCCTCGACTTCCCAAAAAGGCAAAAAACTTTTCGCTTTCTCGACAAAAAAAAATCTTATATGCATCGTACAACGCAAACGTATATGACAAATGTGAAATATTTAACAATTTTGAGAAGTGTCATTTAATCTAAGAGCTCTTAGAGAAGAGTTCATTATATGCTTATATGCATAATGCATCATAATTAGTTCATTATAATAGTCTCCCAATTATGCCAGCCCCTTATAAATTATTATATAAGACTATAATTTACAAAATAAAATAACATACTTCATATTTTCATAATTGAAAGAATTTAAGATAAGAATCACACCTTCTTAAATAAAAAATAATAGCAACTATCTCTTTGATTATCTTATAATTTTTTTATGGCCACTTTGATTATCTTATAGTTAACTATGCTTGATTATGCCTAAGTGCCACTTTTCTTATTCAGATGCATCTTTCAAGAATCAAAAGTCAAAACCCATCTTGGATATCTTTCCGAAACATGATTGGATTATAGTATTATAAACAGTATCTTAGGCAAACCATGAGAATTAAAATGAGCATAAACACAGTTTACTTGGTTGAGCGTTGTGTTCTGTCACTCTCGCATTGCAGGATGCCACATATAATAAGGCATTTGCCCCAAATTGAAAGCAAGTTCAGGCGTTCAGCTAAAATAAACCCTTTGATTGGTGGAAACAACTCTCACATGGACAAAAAAAATTAAACAAAACCAACATGTGGGAATGTGCTGCAGCCTCCAATATGTGATCAGCAATTTTTGCATTGATTAATTAATACTCGCATGTTGAACTACTAAATGTGCTATGTGTAGGATGTTCCTTGGTTTATTTGATTGATACACGCTTAACACAGCTGAACAACATCTTAATTCATAGTTTATGGTCACAGCCTGTATTCAAAGAACTTTAATATATATGAATGCAAATCCTAATTAATTCAAATTTTTATGGATGTAAAAATACTCGTTTTATGTCTTATCTTTTACAGATAATTATACGTATTCAAGATTTACTTAAAATTTTATACCAAAAAAGGGCGAGTCATATGCATCGTCAAGATTTACTTAAAAATTCATATGATATTGCAAGTGAAAATATCCAATATATATGCATCGTCATTGCTCTTGTCACCCTGAATCTGATGCCTAAAAAGTTGCCCAGAAACCAAAATGTCCTCGAGATGCAGGCAAGGGGAAATGCAAAGAATTCAAAAGAATCACTCCCACCAAGATATATTCAACTTTTAACGAAAAAGAAAAGAAAGCCATGTGGCTATTGCATCTACTAGATGTCTAGGGTTTAGAATCCTTGGCTTAATGAAGCAACCCCGAGACAAAACTTTCCAATTCTGGAATGTTATACACTTTGTCCAACATACACTAAAAGCTTGTATGATGTGGAAACCTCTAGACTCGATCCAGAAGGGTTGTGGTGCGGCTACTGGTGCCATCATTGTTTGACTAGCTCTTCTTTCATTGGATCTTCAATTAGTTTTATATAAAGTTAAGCAAGTGTTTCATCTTGCAAGAAGGTCCCTAAAATATCCTACTGACATGAGAGTAATAAATTATGGCCTATGTCTCTCCAAAACACAGAGAAACCCCCCATTGTTGGCCTCTAATTAGGACCTTGTTGGTATGGTCTAGCTGTAGTCTCAATTTAATTAGTAGGGTTTGTGATAATGCTGGCAAAGACAGACCAATATTAGCATGGTTTTCCGCCAAACAAAGTAAAACAAGTTTCAAGGCCAGCAAGTATCATACTAGCATGCATGTTCATATTTACGCAGTAGACCAGCTCACGCTGAATACACAAGTCATATTGCAAATGTATTAAAGCAGTCTGCAAATGAAATGTTCCAGTATCATACCATTTCTTTTAAGTTTTAACACATTCTCTTGCTCTATGCTCTGTGGGAAAGTGGAAGAAAGGACAAGGTATCCCATAGAAGAATCAAACAATTGTTTCTATGTAACCTTAAGATTGCCTGTTGATAAGAGATTCAATCCCCTAATTCATTTCTAGTTGTTAAAAAGTTATAAAGATTTTTAATCCTCTAATTTCATTTTATTAGTACTGCTTGCTAATACTCTTAACCTTGATGAACCTTTTTCAGTTATACTTCACAAGCCAGAAAGGATATCATTCAAATTGCATTTCCAAACAACTACATGGTGGCAGATTCAAGGTATTACTCACTGCCTCACTGGGCTACAAACCCTTGAATCATGTGAAATACAGCATTCAAGATTCTCAGAATCGATTATATAATCTTCTGATATACCCTTATTCTCCAACTAGTTGGCTTATATCACAAGAATCTATTAGTTTAAAGGAACAAAACGACTTCTTGCTCATGCATAGAGCCTCCCACCACTAAAAAAAAATTGCAAGCAGCTTGGGTTTCAAAGTCACTGAAGCAAATGGAACTAGTAAACAACTAGCATTTTTTGTTGCTATCTACTATGCAGGTTAATGATCACATGGTAAACAGTTTGACATATTATGTTGTCAAATAGAATTTTACAAGATAGCATTTTACAACAGACTGCCTAACTGTCACAACAGAATTGGTACAACAATTTTCCTTTAGAGACATGCTGTGGAGCAGTGGAGTGTAAAGAGGTTTCTTGAAGACATAAAGTTCTGCATTGAGTTTTCACCAGCTACAATTCGTCATGTTCCATAACTACTCTGCCTGTCAAAAGAAATAAGCAGCATGCACTTATATGACACCTGAGGTTAACAATAAACAAGAGAATCTTTTCATTTTTTGCTCAGAACTCATTTAAGCATTTCATTTAACATATTGAAACAAACATTTTCGAGTCTGTACTTGAGATGTTAGACCATTATCTTCTGTGGACAATGATTTGTAGGTATGCTCAAATCCAAAACTAACATCAAAACAGAGAAGGATGTTACCTGAAGAATTATGTTTAAAGAAAAATGAGATCTCTCGTTGCGCTGATTGAGAAGAGTCTGACCCATGAACACAATTTTTTTCTAAATCCAACCCACACATGGCCCTGATGCTGGAAAAGAAAAAGAACTAATCAGGAGGAAATCCAGCGAGGCAATAGAATAGCAGGTGCAGTTTTGGTAAAAAAAAAAAAAACTATTTGAAAGAACGATTCTACGAGTACAAAGAGGATTAAACAAGAACATAAAAGACCTGTGAGGATGAGTAATCTTTGCTACACTCGCATCAGTTGGGCCAATTAAAGCACGCCAATCCGCAACAGCATTTTCCTTCTCCAAAATCATTATCAATACTGGTCCACTGATACAAGTACTGAAGTAGTGAGTGGGAGGGTGGGGAGAGAGAGAGAGAGAGAGACTAATACAATGAAATAACTCAATATGCATCGTGAATCGAAGTTCATTCAAGCATCAATCAGATGACAGCTACAAAGAAAACCAAGTGGGAAGGCCCCATTCATAATATTTCAATCTTCCAATTCCAAGGAAATATTTGCTAGAACAGCAATACATTGTATAGCAAAAGCTCTAAAATAAGAGGGGTAGGCCTCATAATAAAGACCATTCATGAATCGTAACTGAAAACTTGGGGAGAACCTCGACACTCCAAATAACTAGCTGTGATGAGCTTCAGATAATTGTCGTAAAATTATAAATAGCTCATGTGTTAGATGAATTTGGAATGCCATCAGTTAAACACTAAGTGGAGAAAATGCCTACTTTCGATCAGCTGTGAACTAATGACGAACTGAAGAAGATACATATCTATGCTTATGTGCAGGCTTAGCAGTTCTGCCACTTTCAGTGGCATGTGTTTGTCCATGGGCACGCATGCATGTATGTGTGTATGGCATAGCTGCCAGCAGAATAAGATATATGTTGACATGTAAAGTTTATATTATAGATTAAGAAAACCATCAAAGATGTTTCAGTCCAGAAGTTTGTGAAGGCAACTAATAATCAATTTCATGAGTTCAATGGATACCTTGTCATGTACTTGACTAGGCAAGAGAAGAAGCTCTTCGAAGAATGCTCGGCGTAGAAGCTCATTGCGGCATCCTCATCAAGTTGAATGGCCATTTCCTTAAGGATTCTAAAACCAGAATCCACGATAGCACTCTTTATTTTGTCAGTGTAGTTGCCATACACCCCATCTGGCTTTATTATACCCAATGTTGTCTCCTTCACTGTAATTCCATCAGACCTATAAACCAAGTTTGAAACTTTCAGATCCAAACTTAGACAAAGCTCAAGTCAAAATTATAAAAAGTTCCAATTACTATTAAATTTAGCAGAAAAGTGTTTTCAAAATACAAGAAAATATTAAACGCTAGCTTTAGTTACCTGGAAGGGCTTAGCACAGAGACCACGAGAACGATGAAGAGAAGCTTCCGGGGAAACGGAACTGTGGGGAGCATCATGTGAAGGAAACCAAGAGTAGAATCGCTGAAATTGCAATCAAATTACAAAATTAACCATTAAAAACCGCACAGTGAACTAAAAAAGAATCATGTAATTGACTGTTTTGTTGCCATGAAAACGAAGGAAAAGAAGAAAGAACGGAAAATAGCATAATTGACTATACGCGATTGCTTTTGTGACAGAAAGCTGCACTGAACTCAGCCAATTAATGGAATTTCTAAAAGTTCTGACTCAGTAAAGTGATTTTCTTTTCCTTCTGTTTTAAAGTTTTTTTTTTTTAATCTTTAAGAGAGAGAGAGGGAGAAAGCGATTGCACTTTCTCGGTAACCAAACAGAGATTCACCATTGAATAAAAGGATGGGCGGGAAAGGAAAAAAAGATGGACAGAACCAGAAGTACCTAATTTCGAACAAGCTGAACTGAACCGCGTGTTTTGAGGAACACAAGATTGCAACTGAAAAAAGTAAACCTTTTTTCTTTCGGGACAGACAGGCGTGTAAGTTGGGCTTCAATTTGCCCAAACCAACTAAAAATTTGAGCTGTGTAATAATTTTCTGTGAAGACATAATATTGAGTTAAATTTGGGTTTAGAAAAAAAAATAATAATAAGTGTGATTCAGATTAAAATAAAAATCCTCACTGAATGATTATGAAACACCAGTTTATATATATTGCAAATACAACACGTTATACACAAACTTACAAACACATAAGATTCTTGTACATTACTGTTCAGTTACTTTAATAGGATCACTGCATTATTGAAATAGTTCATAACAACAATTCAGGCACTCAATACAAGAAATCGCAGCGCAGAGTTGTGTGAGAACAATTGCGCACTGGTTATTCATGTATGAACAAGACTTGATGAAACACATGCAACAGAAGCGATCAAGTAGTCGGCTACAGCAGTTGGCAGCAGCCTTGACTAGGACTTCTGCAGGATCAGATGGCTTTTCTTCTTCGCCTACCGGAGCTTTATTCTGAAGCGTTGCAGTCAAGTTCCCAAAGCCAACACCCAGGCTTCCGAGGAATATGACCTTCTGGCTATTTGACTCCGTCTTCTTCAGCTGGCTAAATTTGTTGAAGACCTACTTGGAACAATGACATTACTTTCTTTTGTTGCTAGGCAGTAAGAGATTACTTAGATATATGCATGAGTAGCATGTAAATGTTTCATGTTGAAGAATGTTTTGGCAAACGCTATTTGAGAGACCAGTGATTCGAAATGTGAGAGTCACTGATAATAAACTCAAGAGCATCATTCAGGATTTTGGTTACTAATTTTGAGAACAGAAAAGAATGAATGATGAATTCAAGATTCTTAAGTTTTTGGGAGGGTGGAGGATTTAGATTTAGATTTAGATAAAATATACTTTTTTTTTTGGCCCGGAGATAAAAGTTACTTGAATAACTTTAAGTTACCTAAGAATGATAACATGTAATATGCACATCTTCCCGGCCTAAGAAAGATGACACAAGCCATTCTCCGCAGATCACTAACAATGAACTCAGGGGAACACTTCAAAGGACCTAGAAAATAATTACAAGGTAGGAGTAGCTAGTTAACATTTAAAAACATGGGCAGAGCCGCAAATGCATACCTCTTTTATCAGAACTGATTCTGGTGCTTTCTTCCCCTTTTCAGTTTGCACTAGTATCATACAAGTGTACTCAGATGGAACCCCAGTTTGTTTACTCATTTTAGAAACCTACAATAGAAGCCGGTTGGACAATTGTAATTGATGTAAATGAATACAAAAATCAGGATTTCAGCAAGAAAATAAGAATTTCAATCTACAGCAAACTCCATAAGAAACAAACCTTCTCTTCCAGCTCTTTACTTCCCGATAACCATGCATGAGCTGTAAGCATGTCAATGTGCCTTCTTGCAAGCAGCTGTTCAGAAAAACAGGCAAGTTCATTACTACCAATAGTACGTGCAGGGAAGGAAATAGGGCAGCAGAAATGAAACTACATAGCATAACATTTTCAATTTAGACTACTTTAAATCACATTAATTCATATGATCTAATTTACAAGATCAATACCCGATCAAGTGGGAAATCCTTAGATCTTTTTACTTTCAAGTCTATGACAAAATTGCTCATATCAGCCAAGGTACCACTAACTTTAATGGAGTCAGGAAAGCTTCCCTCATATCTGCCTGATATTATCAATGGACTTCCAGATGAAAGGTCTGAGATATGAGATGGATACAGCTGCAAGGAGGAACAAGTAACAATGTATTACTATGGAGTTAAGAGAAATTGGAATAGACAAAGTCCACCAGGTAAAATAGACTCTAATATCATTAATCCTCAAAAGACAAACATGGAAGACAAAAATTTCAACCAAGTCCCGAGTCTAGCATACCTCAAGTGAATCGAGATGTTCAAAGGTGTCCACAGTTATATTGGCAAGAATCACTGATGATGCACATGTGAATAACCTTTGCATTCTATAGTCAATTGATTCTGAAAAATCAAATTAAATCATATAATAAGAGATCCCTATTTTAACAGTAACCAACAAATTTGCAGATTGAAAATAAATTCTTTAGCATTTAGTTTGCCTTTCTTAGACTACAAACTTTGTCACAGATATTTTGTTAATAACCTCGTTTGAGGTTGAATGAGGTTTATTACAATACAATTGCAAGTCTGTCACTAGGACAGTGGAAGAGAATATATACAGAACAATGTCTCAAATAATAATTACAAGAAGAATATATATTAACATATATATATATGCAGAGAGAGAGAGAGAGAGGGAGATTTTTGCGCTGCTCCTAACTAAAACTATATGATTTTTTACCATCACACAAGATTAGAATCATTACTAGCAAAAGCAAGATTACATAATTTTGTATAGATGGCATATTATCTTGGTGAATGATGATGTTTTTGCTGTAAAAGAAAGGGAAAAGAAACTGACCTGAATCATAAGCAGCATCATAATAACCCATTCCAATTTGTGCTAGCATTTGCAGGAAGTAATGATTACAATATAAACCTGGCAAGATATTTCAGAAACATTTAATTTACAAATTTAAAGAAAAATAGTGATAAGATTTATCAAGATTACAAGAGTTATCTAAACAACTAAAGGAACAAAATCCTTACCTATGCCAAAAGTAGATATGCGAGGACAAAATGAACCCCCACTTGTAAGATAACCTTTCATGATATTGCAAATCTCTCTTTCATCTTCAACAGCCCCATCAGTAATGAGGAAAATGAAAGGAACGGAACCATTGGTTTTGGCCAACAACTTCATAGCCTAAAGTAAACCAGATCACAGGATACAAAGTCAGATTCTCTTTGCAGAGTATGATGTTGTTGAATATTAGACATGTAAAATCCAACAGTTAAACACAGATGAAAAATCATTAATCAATATAATTAACAAAGCTCTCTGATTTTCATATATAAACAATTAAAAAATAAAGTGTTAACTTGATGACACAGGAATCATTTGAATACAATTGATTGGTCAGTGGTCACTAGGAAGATGTGTTGAACATATATCATACCTGTTTTAGGGGAAGCAAGATATTTGTACCACCATTTGCAATAAGATTAGCGCTAACCCAGTTCTTCGCTTTTATCATTGCTTCATCTGTTGCCAGCTCCAATGATGATGAGAATAAGCGAACCTCTCCATTGAAAGCTATTATGTTGAAAGTATCATCTGGGTTGAGATTAGAGAGTGATGCCAATAGTGCTTTCTTTGCATTCTCAAGAGGGTCTCCCATCATGCTTCCACTTACATCAACAATAAATATAACTTCCTTTTTGAAAACCTATCATATTTACTAACATTAAGTTAAAATAATCATTACACATTAAAAGAAACTGTTAGAGAATCAAAAAAAATATTTGGGGATCTGGACACGACATTTAGCAAAATAATTCACCACCTTTTAGGAGTGGCAATGGAAAAACAGCCTGAATGAAATATGATCTAAAGATGCATTCCATGGATTCACTCCTTCCCTTCCCCCCCCTCCCTGTGACCTTTGTTAGGATTATCTCCTTTTTTTAATAATGAATAGATAGCATATTAGTGCTAACAAACCTTCCTAGTCTGGCTATTTCCGGCAATTAGATAGAAGCAAAACATCTCCCTATCATCAACATCGCGAAGAGTTGGAGTTTGCAAGAACACACCACCAAGTAAGGCGCTTGTATGAATCTGTAAATACAGTCACCAATCAAGATAAATTACAAACGTATCATGACTGCTTTATGACCATCAGTTGCCCAAAAAGCTTTTCAAAACTGATGCATATTATGAGATCCATTCATAACACAAGCAATAATTCACACGTCAAAGTCGTACAGTGTATGAAAAACTGAAGTCTGCACTCGACCATGATGATACCTCTGCTTCATATGAAAAACTCAATTTACCACTTTGGTGCCTTACCTCCTGTAAAATCATAAATCAATAACAGTTCACATGTATTCAGGGACTAAATGGAACTTACAAATAATGATTTACCTTAAGAGGATGGCTGGTACTTTGGCATAAAACTTCTGCATCAATACCCGTATTCACATTCAACGAAATCTTTTCTCTTTTGGAAATTTTCTTCGCAACAGGATTGACATATGCTGGAAAACTAAAAGGTACAGTGAGGCAAAACTGGCCAGCATGATATAACAATTTCTGAGACCATCTGATTTTAAGTGAAAGGAAGGATCCCCCATCAACCTGAAATGTATATATAGTGTAGAACATATTAAAAAAAGTTAAAAAGTTACACTATAGAACAAAATTGAAATGGGTACTAGTTGCAACTAGGTACTAACCCGTGGGACTTTTAAGGTGTATATCTGGCGTTTCAGAAAGTACCCATCTTTGGCCACTTTCTCCATGTCTGTTGTGCCTTCTGTTGTTATCAGCTGACTACGATATGAACTTCCGGAAACCTCAACCTCAACACCTAGAAGTGAACCCTGTTAGCCACATCATGTTTTCTTGAGAATTAAAAACTATCACTTTAAACCCTTTACGCAAAAGCAAGTTCACAAGCATCTTCATTCTTATATAGAATGAGATAACCAAGCCATGTAATAAATGACCATTAGAATACACATAAATATGTACCATATCTTACAGCAAAAAATCCAATTCCATTCAGCCTTCAATTAACTTAATCTAGATTAATTATTAACATTAACACCAAACCATACACTTTTTTCTTTAACATTCTTCACCAATTCTTATCACACAAATTGCTTTTCCTTTTTTTTTTGGATCAAACAAAATGCACAATTTCCAATTACTATATGTTCCAACTCACAACATAGTCAAAATTATAGCTACCTTCTCGCCCATCGGCACCGCCACGCGGCAGTCGCAGCTCCTTCCCGCGGAAACACAATGCACGCGCCACCGACCGCTCACCGTAACGAACGCAGTATCCAAAGAGCTCTCGATCTCCATAGCTATCCCGTGCATATGTAAAGGTATCAAAGCCGGCGGTTCGCACCGGCCGTGCACGTACGGCTGGTAGCTCGGAATGTCCGGATTGTCCACGATTCCCGGGTCGGGCACCACCGCGTACACCGTCGGTGCCTCCAGTAAGTACCCCTCCGACGACGAGGACCTCGACATCGCATTCGGAGCCGGAACCGACTCTTTACCATACATAATCCGCTTCGAGAGCCCGAGGCCGTACTCGACGCAGCTGGAGAACTCAGCTGCCATGTTGCCGGAGAAAGATTTTCCGGCGACGGTGGTGACCGTACAGGTCTGGCTCTAGAGAGATAGAGAGAGTGAGTGAGCTGTGAGAAATGCGAAGGGGAATTTTAATGACTGTGGTTTTTGCTTTTTTTATGATGGGCCGTTAGAACTTAGAAGAGAGTGAAGGCGAAGAGAGACGACAGTGGTGTGGAGGGAAAATTAAGTTTTTATTAATGTGAATTTAATTAATATTTAATTCCTCAATCGCCAATGCGTGGTGAACACGTGGATGTATAGCGGTGAGAATCTTCCTGTTGCAGAAACTTTCACTGCAAACGAATCTCTAGACGACAAGTAATGTACCTTCAGAATTAAATACACTGCGCGGTGCTGTAGATGATTACGGCCCTGCCACGTCAGTAGATGGTCAATGGATACTGGCGTGCTGCAGCCAGCCAGCCACTGCAAATTGTGTAATCATGAGAGCTTCTACGGTGTGGATCGGATCCGACGGTTGTAAATTGCGACGGATCGGAAGGTTTTAAATTGCTGATGCATCGGACGGTTATAAAATAAATGTAAATTACATGCAGATATCTCAAGATATATTTTTGTTTATTTAAAAGTATCCTAATAAAAAAAAATACTTAAAAGAACTTCAACTATTAATTTTATATCAACACTTATACCATAAGAACGTTACCTGATACGACGGTACAATTCAATCAGTATAATAAAATAGTTTGTTGAAAAATAAAAGGATGTTAAGCTCTTGTCATGAATATAAAGGTGCGTACTTTAGATTATAGAATTACAAGACTTGTATTGTAATGAGGATAATTAATTCTAATTTAATCATGTGGTAAGATTTTCATTGAGGGGTTACATGGAATTTTAATTCTTTATAAGGTAGATTATAATTTGTAGCTATTATTACTAAATTTTAAACACATATGTAGGTATACTAAACATATTTGCATAAATTATATTAATATATCAATAAATAAAAAGTGTAACTATGTACATGTATACAAAGTTATACGGATGTGATCAAAATCCAAACTAACATTTTGATTTATTGAAACTTCTTGGATCTTATCCAACAATGAAAATCAAAATTTCTATATTGATTAAGCTATTGTGCAAATAAGAAACCCTTTCGATGAAGCTTCTTTACCTTATATGAAAGAGAAGAATGTTTCCATACGAGTTTAATGTCTCGAATGGATGAGGAGGGGATACTTAGCTTTGATTCTACTCTTGTTTGTTGTGTAATTGTACCCTTGTGTTTAATTAGACCAAATTAATCAAATGTAGCCACCAAACTAATTCTTTTTAATTTTTTTTTTTATATGTTTAAACATGTATGCAAAAGAATAATTTCAATGACTTTCTTGGAGTTTTATTTTTTAAAAGTTCAAATAAGTAAATATACAGTAAATAAAGATATATACTTAAAACACAGTTAAGTCAGTCTAATTTTAAATTTTGACGTCGAGCGTAATTTAACGTTAAAACTTTGAACACTCGCATATAATATAGTTGTTATTAGTCTCTATCAGTAACATTATACGATTAATATTTTTTTTCATTAACAACGCATATTTACTTTAAAAAGTCATTTATATCATTTATTTACATGTTATTCGTGGGATTTTAATAGTAAATTTACGGATCATTAACAATTTTTTTTTTAATATTGAAAAAAATAACACTCAAAGTCTTCCATTTGTGGGAAAATAACATTATGGTGGTACCTAACATAGTTGAAAAAAGAAAAAGAAAATGTAGGCATCATAAATTAAAGGGCAAATTACACAAAAGTACCTCAACTAACCACCATATATCACTTGAGTACCCCAATTAAAAAAAGTTGCTCGTAGGTACTTCAATTACTGATTTTGCACACCCAGGTACCTCCGTTAACTTTTCCGTCAAGCCTGCTGTTAATTGCTTACGTGGCACACTAAAAACATGCCACGTGGACAAAAAAATAAAAAAAATTTAAAAAATGAACTAATTATTTAAAAAAACAAAAAAAAATTTAAAACTCAAAAACTAAAAAAAAAAAAAAAAAGGNCTAAAAACATGCCACGTGGACAAAAAAATAAAAAAAAATAAAAAAAATTTAAAAAAATGAACTAATTATTTAAAAAAACAAAAAAAAATGGAGTTGCAGGGGCTAGCTCCCAGCCTCCCTCCGCCTCCCACCCCTCCGACCCCAGCTACCCTGCCGCCGATCCACCCACCGCGCCGCCAACCCACTCGACCACTCACCCCCTCTCTCCTCTCTCTGCCTCACTCTCTCTCTCTCTCTCCTCGCCCCTCACTTTCTCTCTCGGCCTCGCTCTCTCTCTCTCTCCTTGCTGCTTCTCTGTCTCTTTGCCGCTGCTTCTTTATCAATTCATTGGCTTTAGCAATTTCAAGAGCTCTGAACCCAGCAATCTTGGCCTCCGTCGACGTTGATTTACTTTGATCACCAAAACCAGTACTAGTACCAAGAAGAGTGTGTTGTGCCTTAACAATGGTACCCGCAAACCTCGACCTTAACAAAGCAACCCGAGCCGCCCTACCTGGTGACAACTCAGAAGCTTGATCATCGACAACTACAGCGGCCCCGCCATCATGTGCAGGAGGACGACCTACTACTGATGATATTTGGCGCACCGGCAATATTTGCACCTACACGCAGCTCCGTCAATATTTGCCCTCTTGACAATCTTTGGCTCCGAGTCGGATGGACTTGAACGAACACGCTTCAAGCCTTTAGGAGGAGGAGTCCGCGGAGCCGCAAATTGTGAAGAGAGGAAGTGAGGGGCGAGGAGAGAGAGAGAGAGAGAGAGAGAGAGAGAGAGAGAGAGGGAGAGAGAGAGTGAGTGAGGCAGAGAGAGGAGAGAGGGGGTGAGTGGTCGAGTGGGTCGACGGCGCGGTGGGTGGATCGGCGGCAGGGTAGCTGGGGTCGGAGGGGGGGATGGCTGGGAGGGGTGGGAGGCGGAGGGAGGCTGGGAGCTAGCCCCTGCAACTCCATTTTTTTTTTGTTTTTTTTGTTTTTTAGTTTTTGAGTTTTTAATTTTTTTTAGTTTTTTTAAATAATTAGTTCATTTTTTTAAATTTTTTTTATTTTTTTTATTTTTTGTCCACGTGGCATGTTTTTAGTGTGCCACGTAAGCAATTAACAGCAGGCCTGACGGAAAAGTTGACGGAGGTACCTGGGTGTGCAAAATCAGTAATTGAGGTACCTACGAGCAACTTTTTTTAATTGGGGTACTCAAGTGATATAGGGTGGTTAATTGAGGTACTTTTGTGTAATTTGCCCTAAATTAAATTGTATATGAGAGCTAATAAGACAAGATTGATAAAACATATGGCTGTCAGGCTGTGAAGATGATGACACAAAGCCTCGCCATTACAATATGGGAAGGAGTGAAGGACCTCATCTTACATTATTCACTTTTCTGGTCTTAAACAGAGATCATTGTCCAGGGCCAAAAAAAAAAAAAAAAACAGAGATCATTATTATTATTACTATTATTATTTAAAAAAAAAAAAAAAAAAGAGAGTCTTGGACAGAGATACTGTCCACGCCAGGAAACCGCTAATTTAGGAGCGTGATTGCATTAAAGAGAGAGAGCTAAATTTTGTCTGCCACGTCTGCATAAATAAATGCTGCAACCAATCCAGTACGGACCCCGTTTTGCTTCCATGGTGGTCCATCGCGTGGAAATTGAGTTTCTTTCATTCAACGTGGCCCACGTGGGATTGACTAGCCCTCCAGATTCGTGAAAAATAAGTGCTTTTTTTGAATTCAAGCGTGGGACATACTCACATACATACTACGATAATTATCCCATCTTTTTGTTGCTTTCTACTTGAGCAATCAAATCAATCTCTGTAAAGACGATGGCAACCGCCCAAAACTTATCTTTGTCAATAATAAATAAAGATTTTTTAGCGTGTTATTCACTTAAACTAAAACTTATTTTTTATTTTATCACTTAATAAATTTTTTGATTAAATGTACTTTTTAAATTTTTTAAAATATTTTGAATGGGAGACCTCTCGTCAATTTCGTCCCATTTTCTATTAAAAATAAAGTTATTTTAGTCTTTTTTATATTAATTTACTATTCATCATCTTCAACCACAAGTTTAATGTTTTCTAATTTTTATTTCTACTTTTGATTTATCAAATTTTTATCAAAATTAACAACTTATATTGATTTTGAAGTTATAAATCTCTTTTTTTTTTTTGCCAAGAATAAATCTTATATTTATAACCATATAAAATAATTCAAAAATAAACTATGAAACTCAAGATAATGGGTCACCAACTAAGCTACCTGAAACTGCCAAATTATCTAAAAAAATTACAGATTTTTTCAAATTTCTCCCAATTTCAATTTTCTTCAAATTTATCACCCAAAATTTCACTCAACTCTAAATTCCTTTAATTTCCTTCAAAATCTCCATCAAGAACATAAACTTCAAAATTAAGAAAATCAAAATCAAGAGAGGTAAAATGAAATAACTCAGTTTTTATTAAATTAGCTCATAATTTTGTCTAATTAATAGCAATTATTTTTATATTTATGTTTAAAAAAAAATTGGGCGTGTAAAAGATAGTAGCTTCTACACTTCTCTATTTTCTTTTGTTGTTTTAGAGTATAGCTTTGATTGGTTATTCCAAGAGGTGGCTGGGTGGTGGTTTAAGTGAGGTATGTGTTTGTGGTGGTGTGGTGTTGGTAGTATAAGGCTGGGGTTTTAAACACAACTTAGAACATCAAACCCAGCATAATAAAAAAGAACTCGAGAGAAAGAAAGAAAAAAGGAAAAACCAGAAAGAGATGAGAAGAATGAGAGAAAGGGACAAAGAGAAGAATACAGAGAACGAGAAAGGAGAAAGGAAAAGAGAAATAATAGGTAAACTCCAATTCCATACACTATGTTTTTCTTTAATTTCGAATTTGGTGATGAAATCTGTTTTTGTGAGGTTTATATAATTGTTAGAGATGTTTATAGGATTACAAACAACCTAGAGTTTGAAGGAGAATTGAAGTGATTTTCAAGTTGGGGTGTAGACAGTAAATTTTCAGTGTTTGGTTTTTTATTCTCGTTCTTTTTGGTCGAGTTTTCTATGATTTTAATTGAAGTATAAATAAGAATTTATCATTCCTTAGCCTTAGGAACCGAATTGGATGGTGAGATCGAAGAAAATTGAAGTTTGATGAATTTTGAGAAATCTGCAAATTTTGGACAGTTTCGGGTACCTACCTTTGAGACCAATTATCTTGCATTTTACCCATCCATTTTGAGTGATCTTTGTATAGTTATAAAAAAGATTTGCATAGCTTTAAAATGAGTATAAGTTTGTTGAATTTGGTGGAAATTTGATGAGTCAAAAGTATGAGTGAATTGAGATAAAAATTGAAAAAACATGAGGCTTGATGTTGAAGATGATGAACAGTAAATTAACATAAAAAGACCAAAATAATCTTATTTTTAACAAAAAATGTGACAGAATTGGACGGAGCTCTCACATTGAAATTTTTTTAAAATTCAGGAAGCATCGAGTCAAAAAATTTATTATGTGGTAAAATGAAAAACGGATTAAAGTTTAGGTAGGTAATATAATAAAAAGCCATAAATAAATAATTTTGGTAAAAATTGGATTCATCTTCACTTTATTTTTATTTTTTTTGTAAATATTTGTGTGTTATTTAATTATAATTATATGACTAATTATTTTTTATTTAATTAATTTTTCACAAAAATAATCTAAAAATTAACACTTTTGAACATAAAAATATATCAGATAATGAGAATAATATGAAAAAAAAAATATATCAGATAATGAGAATAATATGAAAAATAAATCAGAAATCATTTAATTATCTAATTGTGATCAAATAAATATAGAAAAATTATTTTCGATAAAAGTATATAAATATTTATTATCATAATCAAATAATTAAATATGAATTGAAAGATTTTTTACTAAGATGATATTTAGACTGAGACTTAAAAATTAAACGGTTCAAATTTTAAAGTTTTATTATATGGTGAGTCTAGAATAATGGTTAATTTCGTATTAATTTACTGAATAGTTAAATTTAAAATATTTTTACTTAAAATTATTAATAAAGTTATGGTGTTTCTTTTTTTCTTTTCTCGGATGTGTTTACTTGAGTGAGGTTGGGACATTGGACCAACAAATTTGTACAATGTGACCACATAGTGGAGACCCAAAACAAGTGACAAGTCGGATCAAAACAAGTAGCTTTCTCATTAAGCGTGCATGTGAGCATAGAATGTCAATTAGATTTTTTTTTTGGCCAGTACATTAGAAATTTAGAACCACGCAAATGTATAATGTTTCGACTTCTGAAAGTTAAAAAGAAAAGAGAGAGTTAAAGAGTGGATAAATTATTCTGTATAATCGCTATATTGACGCGTGGTATAAATAGTTTATTTATTATAATATGAGTGAATGTTATTAATATTATATCCTATTAATATAAACACATCGTGCAGTAATACCTTTACACGTTGAATTGGTTATATCACGTGATAGTATATCGGTTATACCCTATAATTTTTTCAAAGAGTGAATACGAGATTTCGAATTGACCAGTATGTCATCCAAGATCCAAGGCTAATGATATAATATAAATAGACTTTTGAGAAATATTTATCCAGTAATTTGGGATAGTGCTTCGCTCCTCCTAATTAGTGAGGAGCAATGATTCCTTACACACCAATTTATTAACATTCTTTTCTTTTAAATACCATAGCCGCAGTGGTTCATGAATTTTTTTATGAGGTAAAAAATGAAGAAGCTCTACTAAGAGTTTTTTATCCTTGAAAAAAAGAGAATTAATTGCCTCTTTGTCTTTGAGACTTTCTTCAAACAAGTTGTGGTTGTTCCTATTTTAAGGAATACAATAGTTCAAGGAGTTAAGAAACTACATTTAGGTTACTAATATGGAAAGAGAGAAATTGGAGTGAGGTTGAGTTATTTCGGAATGAGGACAAGTCATTATCATTAGATTGTTTAGTAACCATCTAGAATCATAATATTAATAAAATTGATTTCCTTTCATGTGTTTATTAATAATAATAAATTGAAATAAAAATAAGTTTAATTACTAACAAGTTTAAGGGGTAAATGGAATAACAAGTTGAGAGAAAACCGATTTATTCCCCAATACAAGTAAATACATAATTGCAGTAAATGAAATAATACTTATTTGTTTCACTCTCATTCCTTATAAATAATGTGACTGTAATGGAAATTTTTTGACTTAATGAGCCGAGGAAGCCCAAATGACCAACAAACTACCTAATAATTATCTTGGGCTTGGAATGATCGGAGTTATTCATTAGTAAGAGTGTAAGACAATCCAATATGCAATAAGAATCCAACGGCGAGGTGAGAGTTCAACCACTAAGGAGGAATCAAATTCATAGAGAGAAAATAGATAATGGAATGTAGAGTCGATAAAACAGGAAAGTTATTGCCTATAATACCTTGCCAAGAAAATTTAGGCATAACTCTAAGTCGCAAATGGTGATGGTAGTGACTACAGTGACGATATCAGATTATCAGTAGCGATGATGATGATGAGGTGATGTTCATAAGTGGATTTTTGAAATCTCACTTCTTCTTTATGTGTGATTTTAAGATGGGATGCTGGGCCCTGCCAAAAAAAAAAAAGAAGGGATTTTGGGCTCATGAATGACTCGGCTAATTTGCAAATTGCAACTTCAGGTCTAAAATATATTATAACTTATTAAAAAGCATAGTTTACAAGTTAATACACAGACACAAATCATTAATTTAAGGAGTCGTTCTTAATGATTATTTGGTATCGGCCTATAGTGGTTGAGTGAGTGTGATAGCATACATGGGTTTCAAGTGGCCTGAAAAAGCAATTTTGTGATATGAGAGTGATAGTCTTATGTTATAAAAGTGTAGTGGTGTTGAAAGTTATATTTGTGTACTTAATTAAATTAAGCCTAATTAATATTAAGTAATGGTTAAATTATAATTTATAACTTAAATATTTATAAAAATTATACCATTAATTTTATTTTAAAAAGATCTTTAATATAAGTACAATATTGAATATATTTGGATTTATAATTTTACTACTCAAATTATAATTTCTATATTTTATCTCCACCAACGGTCTTTCAAGTTGTTTAATATTTTTTAATGTTTGAAATGCATAAAAATAATAAACACAACACAATTCATTTTAACATCAACACAACATAATTCATTTTAGCATCAACACAACACAACTCATTATAATTTATAGTGCTTGATTTATATATATATTTGGATATTTTATTTTATTACCCAAAATGCAATACACATATATTTTATTTGATTTTTCTGATTTTTTTATGATTTTTTAAAAACTTTTGTAATGAATAATTTTTTGCAGCCGTTGGTACGATGGACAGCTCATGCAGCTGTTGAGGACATGCACAACCTAAGGAAGTGGCAGGCAATGACTGTCGTGTGGGCCAGCCTTGTTGGATGTGTTTTCTTTCCCCCACCTGTGCCTCTTTTCTTTTCCGTATGGTGGTCCCCACTCTCTATTGCACTCACCATATATAGCTCTCAACTGGACCCATACATGGCCCTCATTTATTGGACTCACTCACCTTCACTCTCATTTTTCCGGCTCAATGTAGTAGTGTGATACTCATACATCACACTTAGATCATTCTCACTCTCACCGGCCCACTGCTGATGACATGTGGATGATATTTGTTTTTTTCTTGATTAGAAGAAGGTTCTAAATTTAAATATCATGAACATCAATTATTAATAAAGAAAAGAAGAAAAAATAATGAGTCATTAATGGGTGAACTTGTTATTCACCCAAAAGGATATAGGCCTTATTTGAGATTGCGGTGAAGGACCCAAAAGCTGATGTGGATGACAATTCTCAATCACCTACAACAGTTTTGGTGTTTGGTACAAAAATAAAAAACTGTTTTTCCCCACAATTCTCAACTCCCCACAACAAAACAGAATGCAGGTTTTTAGATGCTTTTGAAAACTGCAGTGACTCACAACAACAATGAATATTTTATTTTACCCATAATACCCTCATTGATTTCTATAATTTTTATTTGTTTATTTTAAATTTAAAAAATATGTCCATTATTAATTATATTTTATATTGTAATAATTAATTATGATATTTTAGTTATACGATTAAAATTATAATATACTTAAAAAAATAATAAGCATACTTATTTAATAATGTTGTTCTTAGAAAAATGAATGCTAATAAAAATTTGTAGACAAAATTTCAAAAACAAGTAAAAAAATATTTTATTTTTACCAAACAAATAAGTGAAATGCACTTTCAGCATCATTTCCATTTTAGTAATTATACACAGTCACAGTATTTTTATATTAACATTTACCAAACACTTCGATACTGTTTTTTGCACTCACAGCACTTTTGAAAACATAATTTACCGAACACTCAACTGCTTTATTTTACAGCTAATTTTACTTCACAACTGTTTTTTCTCACAGCAATACCAAACTGACCCATAGTCAACTCAAACCCTGAATTCTTGTGCACATTTTGGTCATGTTAACGAGTTGTGTAAATTTTGTCATATCTAGTCAAGGCAGGCTGAAGAAACCCTCAAAAAAGAAAACCCTAAACCCTTTTATTTGGATAATTTTACTGGACCAAACTTTCAGCATACCTCATTCTTCTGGGCCGAGCTGATCCCAAAAATGCCATAAATGTCACTTTGAGATCCATAAAAACCCAAACCCGAACCCGCCACATGAGACGTCGTCGTATTGCAGAATCAGATTTCAACTTTCAGCTAACTTGGGAAAAAAGCTTTTGTTCCTCTTCTAATACTCTATAGCAGAACTCAGTATTAGTCTGATACACAGAGCAGAAAAAAAGACCCCACGAACCCTAAGCAGAGAAGAAGAAGCAGAAGCACATAAATCGAAGCGTTGGAAGCATGAGTCGTGGGAGTGGAGGCGGATATGACCGTCACATCACGATTTTCTCACCTGAAGGCCGTCTATTCCAAGTGGGTATGTGATAATATACAATACCTCCATTGATATTTGTCATATTTCATCTAGGATTTGTGGGTTTTCTTGATTTTGTTTCTTTTGGTTTTATTGGTCGCTGAGATGAAAACCCATTTCGTTTTCTTTCGTTTTAGTGTTGAAATCCGAGGAAAGAGGAAAAAAAAGTCCCTATTTTGAATCTCGTTCTGTATAATACAAAAGGAAAGAAAAAAGATAAATGTTTAATTTGTTTGCATTAGTTTCAGACTTTCAGTTTGGTGTGTAATATCATTTAGCTCAATTAATATATCAGTCAAATTAAGTAGCTCAATTTGTATAGGTTTGGGATTTTCAGCATCATGGACTGAAACTTCACTCTGAGTTTCGATGGTTGAACTTGATCTCTAGTTTGGATGCTTAGAAATCTGAGGAAAATAGAAGAAATTACGATTAAAGTCCCATTTTTTATAAACGAAAAAAAATAAATTTAAATATATCATTTCTTTTTATTTTCATATGTATTTTCAGGTAGGGTTGGGGTGTAAGAATGGAATATGGTTTTAAGTTAATGATGACTAGCATGTAAGGGATGATATGTTCTGATTTTGGTTTTTTGATGATTGAATAGAGTATGCTTTTAAGGCTGTTAAGGCTGCTGGGATCACCTCAATTGCTGTCCGGGGAAAGGATTCAGTATGTGTTGTGACTCAGAAGAAAGTCCCCGTGAGTATTGTTGGTTGATATAACCGAGTCCTTATTCTACCACAGCTTGATTTTGTGCGGGTTGTAAATATATTCTGTAATTAATACAGGACAAGCTTTTGGATCAGACAAGTGTCACTCATCTCTTCTCGATCACAAAGTACCTCGGGTTGCTAGCTACTGGCATGACAGGTTCTTATTTGCCTCTTCTGTGAAGCTTTCTGGAAGCTCTAACTCAGACACATTTGTTGTTAAGACAGTATATATTCTTAAGTAATTTTGTTGTTCAAATGCTCACATTTGGTTCATCCTCTTGGCATGTTATTTTTCTAGCTGATGCGAGGACCCTAGTTCAGCAAGCAAGGAATGAAGCAGCTGAGTTTCGATTCAGATATGGATATGAGATGCCTGTAGATGTATTGGCTAAATGGTAATAACCTTAGCATTTTATAACATATAATGCTAAATTACAATTAAACTTTTGTCATGCGGTTTACAATTAAACTATTGTGCATTTTTTTTTAAGTTAGAAATACTTAAATCATATCCATTTTGCAGTTTTCTCTTTTGCTAGTGTACATGTTGAGTTTAACAGTTCAGAAAATATATTTTCACCCCTTCCTCTCAATTGGATATGTAGAATGATGAACTTCATAATGGGGTGCTGTGGTCCCATGGAATATTGTACTTATTGCTGCTTTAGCTTATAATTTCTTTCCCTTCATTATGTTGTACTATGTAGGGAATTTTTTTAAAATAACCCTCTCTCTCTCTCTCTCTCTCTCTCTCTCTCTCTCTCTCTCTCAAGTATGTATATGTTATGTATCTAGTTTCTTTTCTTAGTAGATGCAATTGTAGTCTCAGTATAAAGAAAATAAGAAGATAATGGTGCAAAGTATTCATAGTGAGGTGTTGGTGAGTGCCATGTCTGTTTAAGCTTAGAATTCAAGGGATTTGAATCTTCTAATCAGGATCTCAGTCATTACTTTCTGTAATTATAACTCCAGAGCGTACATTCTGCATAAGAAATCCCCCCACATCAAATGTACCTTTGCCTCTTAAATTTGTTAAATTTAGATAGCAGTCAACTAAAGGGTCTTGTGAACCTGGCCATTGGCCAACACCCATTTCCTGGAGAGCCACTAGACAGTTAACAATGCTTTAAATCTTGTCTCTTGCTGTCCCTTTCCATAAATAATTCTAAGTTTATATATTACAGTCAGAATAGTATAGATTATTGTATATGATTGCAAGGCGATCTCATGATCTTCTATTGGTATCATTTGTATGACAGGATTGCAGACAAATCGCAAATCTATACTCAACATGCTTATATGAGACCACTTGGAGTAGGTTTGTTTCTAGTCCTTTCTACAGCAGTGAATAACCCCTTTTCTAGCATTTGCAAAGAACTACATCATTCAATAATGTTTAGTGACTTCTGTTTCTTTCTTTCTGTTGTTTCTCTTCCGCTCCACCCCCTTTCTTTAACTTTATTAATTGTCTTTGTGTTTTTTCTGATGCCATCCCTTTCCTTACAATATTATGTTTGCTTTTGAAGTTGCAATGGTTTTGGGCATTGATGAAGAGTGTGGACCTCAACTCTATAAGTGTGATCCAGCTGGCCATTACTTTGGCCACAAGGTATGTAATGCTTTGTGCTCTACTCGTCAATGGTGCTATGTCTGTCTTTGTTAGAGAATCTATCTATATTGCTAGGTCTCAAATGATCGACAATTCTTAATAAACAAAATACTGATCAACAATTATGCATCTTAGGCCACAAGTGCTGGATTGAAAGAACAAGAGGCGATTAATTTCTTGGAGAAGAAAATGAAGAATGATCCTTCATTTTCTTATGAGGAGACTGTGCAGGTAGACATTACTTATCCTTATATCGATTTACAGCTCTGATCTTAGATTGACCATGACCCAATTGCTTTCTGGAGATTTTAATAGGCTGTGGTGAATGAACTCTGATTATGTGATATTTAAACAAAAGTTGGAATTTTAATATGCTATGCATGATTCCTTCTCTAACATCACATATTGCTTTTATTGTTAGACTGCAATTTCTGCCCTGCAATCAGTTCTGCAAGAGGATTTTAAGGCAACTGAAATTGAGGTATTGGAAACACCTTTATATTGTTTGAATTTTTTTACTGTTCTAGTGTGATTAAATGCATTGTTGTATTCACGATGTTAATAAACTTTTTATTTCTTGTATGATGTGACAGTCGTTGAATTTCCACATAGGTTTTACCATGTTTTCACATGGCATTGTGTTGATAGTTCACATCATATCAAATATCTGTACAAAGCTGTCAAATAACTTTTTCTTGAGGCAATAAAGTTTAGTTTACATATCATATGTTTTATACTAGTATATCTCAACTATTATCAATTTCCTGACCCTAGATGGTATGAGTTAAAATTTTGGACATTGTTTTATGTGCCACATCCTTTGCAGATAGTAATTTGGGATATGATTTTGTTGACTGTATAATAACTACGATTTGGATCAAATGCGGTTTGTGTTAATTTGTTATTGCCATTTTTGTAGGTTGGAGTTGTGAGGAAGGAGAATCCTGTGTTTAGAGTCTTGTCCACTGACGAGATTGATGAGCACTTGACTGCTATAAGTGAGCGAGATTGAGCCCCGGGCAAAACTGATACTTTATAGAGGGATGCTCGCATTTGATAAAATGCTGGATACATTTTGTTTCTCCTCCCATTTGGGAATTTCAGATTCAGATGTTAAGTTAAATCATGAAACAAATGCTTATGCAATTTGCCTGGGATGTTTTACTTCACCTTCTGTAACTTTTTTTAGTTGAAATTACTAGTGTTCAACTGTTGGATTGCATGTGATTGCCAAAAAAAAAAAAGTCATGTTTTCATGATTTGAGCCTAAACAAACAGCACGAGTTCTGCTGTTTGGGGTAAGAAACCTGAAACTGAAACTACATATCAGTTATTTTTCTGTCTGCCCCCGTAGTTTGATGTACAGCCGCCGCAAGAGGTGTTTATAGTTTCATACCACTGCTAGAAAAGGTACGATGAGATGATGTGGAGTTAATTGCATGGTTTACTTTCTGTTCTAGTTGTATTGGGATTCCTAGTTGTGTTGGGTAAAAGTATAGTCGGCTATGTAATTTACTATTTATGTGTCTAGATCGTTGATCAAAGTTTGATCTGCAGTCGCCATGAGGGTTGGTGATACAGATATTAGTGCTTCCAAACGAAGGCGCAGTAGTACAATATCCGAGTCGTCTTCTCATATTCATCTCTTAAAAAGATGCAAAACATCAACAACTTATATAGATGATCTCCCTGGCTTGTCCTTGGTTGAAATCCTTTGTCGACTTCCTTGCTATAAATTGGCAGCTTTATTTACAGTGGAATGTTGTGTTGGTTGGGTACATCTTTTCGCCTCATTAGTGAATTTGAGATGAATGTTATTTGCCAATGCTAGCCCGAAATGATATCAAATGCGAATATTTTGACTACCACCTTTCTCTTTCTCATAAAAGTTGCCAAGAATCTAATCAAAGACCACTCACCGTCTAAGTGCCTGAATCCACATCTCATCGCGAGACACCCACTTCACCATTTTCACCACTTTCACCACTATGCACAGCAGCATCCTCCTCTCTCCTGAGATTAGACACAAAGTCATGTTTTCATGATTTGTATCCGTTTCCAGAATTAGTAGTCGAGTGGAATAACTTGATGCTGCAAATTCTTGGCCCCTTTTCTTCTTTTAGATGCTGATACCAGGGCTAACCGAAATTTACATTTATAATAAATTAGGATTTGGGGTGTTATCAAAAAAGAAAAAAATGAAAGGTTGTTTGGCTTGTTACCTATAAAATAAATTAGATTAGATGGGGTGTTATTTTCATCTTTTAAAACTGGATTTGCATGGCTCCATCCATTTGAAATGAAAAGACCAAAAAGGACATAGGTATGTGGAATAGAGATCTACACCATTCCAAGCCAATGCCAATGTAGGCATTAAGGGTAGTTCTGGGAAATTCACTAATATTATTACTACGTAAAAATAAATTATTTTGGTTTCTTTGAGGCAATTTCACAACCGCGCTCCTCTGATTCGCGGACCACCCAGTTGACGTCGGTTTCTACTTTCGACACCTCCACTCAGCCGCTTTCCCTTCCCGCCACGTGTCACCCTAACCTTAACCTCTCAAAACGACGACGCGCGCAGCTTTGCCGTTTTGCTTCAAAAAAACTCTGCAAAGCTCTGAAAGAGAAAACCTGAGGAGGAGGACCTAATTCGATTCTTTAGTATAAATCATTTTGATGCCGTAGAGACGAAGATAGTAAACCCCGAATAATTTTTGCCAAAATCGATCTCTTCAGGTACGTTTGCTTACGCTTACTATCACATAATATTCAAATTTTCCTTCTCTCACAAATGTCTCTCAGATTTGGGAATTTTAGGTTTAACCAATTAATCATTTTAATCAGGTTCGCTCGAATTTTGTTTGCTGCTTTTATTTTTGAAAATTTTGAAATTTTCTTGCTTTCGGTCGTTTCTGCTTTTATCGTTTCTACTTTTTTAAGGTAATTGAGGAAAAAATAGATGCAATGGAAGCATAGAGATGATGCATTTTGATTTGGTTTGTGAATTTTAGCTTCAGAGGTTGATTCAAAATCGAATCTTGTTATATCTTTGTTAATTGTTGTTTGAATTTTTTTTTTTTTTAAGGAACAGTAAGCTAATGGCAACTGCAACCATGGCAACGGCAGCCGGTGCAGCTGCTCTATTATATTACACATTGAACCGGAAGTTACAGTCCACCACGTCTGGCGCTGATGATGACGAAACCAGTAGTAGTAGTAGTGTGCCCAATCATGCCCCTATGGGAATTGACCGGGTTTCCCATAGGTTAATTCAAGCCCCGGCAACGTGGTTGGAGACCATTTCGACCTTGTCGGAGACTCTTAGGTTTACTTACTCCGAGACTTTGGGGAAGTGGCCTATAGGGGATTTGGCATTTGGAATCAACTTTCTTCTAAAGCGGCAGGTAAAAGGCTTTCATAGTACTGTGGGCTGAATTCAGTGTTTACTTTGGTTTTATGATTATTGAATGTGGGTTTTGCGTTATTTGTATGAATGCCTTTGATGGTCGTAATTGCTTACTGTGGTGAGATGGATGTGGCTCTTGCATGTACCATTCAGTGGTATCTTTTGTCTGAATATTTTACTCCATTTAGAGTTGGGGGAAAAAAACTTCTTTTGAATTATCAAAAGCGTCATTCTAAATGAGAGTTAAAAACAGAATTGTTGAGAAATTGTTACTTCATATTTTGCAGCTTTCACAAAAATCAGTAGTCCAGATTTTGGGAAATCACCTATGCTGGAAGTTTACACTATAACTTCTGCTTTAGGATATTAATGAAACCAAAACAGGCATTATTTATTTTAAATGCTGTCTGTAAATCTGTAGATATATCCTTTTCAAAAAAGTAAATTGACATACTTTCCTTCTTCATGTATTCTTTTTTGTTTTTTGATACCAAATCTTTAAACGAGTTCTCTTCATGTTTATATTAAGCAGTCATTCCTTGCATGGAAGAATGATTTTTGACAATATGTTGTCTGTATGTTGCAGGGACACTTACATGTTCATGGCGTATTTGGTGGAACAGACAGTCAACAGCTAAAAGGATCCGAAATAATTGCTGAACTTAAATACCTCTTAAACTTATTGACACTGTGTTGGCATTTTTCAAAGAAACCTTTTCCCTTGTTTTTAGAGGAGACGGGCTATTCTGAAGAGAATGTTCTTCTTCAGGAAGCCAAAGCAGGAGTAAGTTATGTTTTAACTTAAATAGTGCTACTGTTGTACTGATTGTTCATCAGTGGCTCTATGAATGATTTTACTGTCAACAGTATTGAACAATTAGTTACGCCACATCTATCCATTAATATGAAGTTCTGCTTTATTTTGGTTGTGCAGATCTTGAAGCCTGCTTTTACAATTCTCGTTGATCATAATGAAAAATGTTTTCTCTTGTTGATTCGTGGAACCCATAGTATCAAGGACACTCTGACAGCTGCAACGGGAGCTGTTGTACCATTCCATCACAGTGTTGTACATGAGGGAGGAGTCAGTGATTTAGTTTTGGGTTATGCACACTGTGGAATGGTTGCGGCTGCTCGATGGATTGCAAAGCTTGCAAAACCTTGTCTTCTAAAAGCACTTGACCAATATCTTGGCTATGAACTTAAGGTAATGGCATTGATTGGATGTTTTCTATTCTAATAATACTCATCTGAATAAATCAATTAGCTGGCATTTCTATGAAGATAATTTTAAATCATATACAAGATATCTGTTGTGTGATGTAGTAGTTTCTAGAAAGTAGAAAGTATACTTTTGCAGGGGACTTCTTGGCCCTAAAACTTTCCAGTATAATATTTTTTAGATCTTTAATTGTGTTTTCATGCAGCAGCAAAGCTGCTGCATGTGCTCGGCAGTGATTTATAAATTGGTTGATTAGTTATTATCAGCATAGTCCGCGCCTGTTAACTATATTATTCTTTACGTAAATTTGCATTTATACCATATCACCAGTTACAGTTTCCTCTTGGAACTTGATTGAACCTACAATCATTTTGATGTATCATGTAAACATAAGGTTCAAAAGTCACTTTGTAACCCATATTGTGGCTTGCAAAAAAAGTGTGGTTCGTAAGATTAATAAATTATCAAACCTAATGGTTTCTGACAGATTCAAGCATGGTTCGTAAGATTAATAAATTATCAAAACTAATGGTTTCCGACAGATTGTAGGGCATTCTTTGGGTGGAGGCACTGCGGCACTTCTAACATATATATTGCGCGAGCAGAAAGAACTGTCAACAACCACCTGTGTTACATTTGCTCCAGGTTCGTGTTCATTACATGCCATAGACTTATATTAATTTGATTCCTACATATTGAGTCTGGTTCCTTTTCTATATTCCCAACTCCAATAAATACTTTTAGTTATGTCATGTATTATTTTATTTGATGTTTGTTTAGTTTAGCATGATAGAACAGTTCGTTCTTCATTTTAAAAAGTATTGTTATTAGTGCTCACTGGGTATAACAATGCAGCTGCATGCATGACGTGGGAATTGGCAGAATCAGGCGGTGATTTTATTACTTCCGTTATTAATGGAGCTGACTTAGTGCCCACTTTCTCTGCTGCCTCAGTGGATGATTTGCGCGCTGAGGTTATGTTCCTAAACTCTGTGATTGAGTTTTTTAATTTACTGCCTATCTCAATTGGATTTGAGGTTCCTTGGAAGATTTCCCTTCTTTTTTGTGGGACTCAATGTGGTTATTTTTATCTGGTTGACTAATATATGTTGAGTTGATGAGAGACAGTAGTTGTTGAGTGGGGTTTTAATTACTATTTTTACCTGAGTTGGACAAATGTTGTAGAACAGGACTTATATTGTTGATTCTGATAGAAACTTTTCATTTTGCATTTTTTATTATTGTAAATGATTTATGTTCTTACCTCTAATCTTAGTCAGATCACAATGAAGTTGAACAGAAGCGAGCAGGAAATCCTCTGACTTCTTTTAGCAGCATCTCTACATGCTCTTTTCTCAATTCTCTTTTAGTGATTATGATTTTCTTTTCCAATAAATAAAGATATTATGATGTGTTTTCGGCAAGGATTAAAGATTTTAGTTGAATATGCTCAACTTTTTCATGATAACTTGTTAATCGTTAATAAATTTGCCCAGAAAACCATACTGTGCTAGTGGTTGGTCCTCTGGCTTGTTGGCACATGAAAAACTTGCTTGTTGAAACAATGCTAGTGCTAGTGATGTTTTTGTCATATTTTATGAAATTTCATTTCCTTTTTACAGGTGACAGCATCTGCTTGGCTAAATGATCTGAGAGATCAGATTGAGCAAACAAGAATCCTTAGCACTGTCTATCGTTCTGCTTCAGCTTTGGGTTCACGGCTTCCATCCATTGCCAGTGCTAAAGCAAAAGTTGCTGGGGCAGGGGCAATTCTTCGCCCTGTTTCCAATGGTACACAGGTATCCTTTTTCCTTCTATACTAAATTTGTTCCACACTCATCTTTTCCTTTCTGAACCTTCGTCATAACCCATGCAATGGAGAATGGTTGCAGTGGAATTTTCTGTCATAAAGAACCCTTGGAGATGCAAGGAGGCTCAGCACCTAATTCACTTGATGTTCTCTTTAATCATTTGGTTGGGTTGTGAAACTTTCTAATTTACAGGTTGTTATGAGAAGAGCCCAGAGCATGGCTCAGGCAGCATGGTCACGTCCTTCCCTTCGCTTGTCGTCGTGGTCATGCATGGCTCCCCGACATAGAGTCACAGCTGCTCATTCAAACTCAAATGATGAAGGAATTGGAGAATCCTCTGGTAGAAACTCTGAGACTTGTGAGCCTCTTATTACATCCCCCAAGAAAATGACAAGCTCGACTGCCATTGAAGCCATTGACCTTCCTGTATCTTCATCTGTAACAATGGAATGGACTTCAGAGATTGAATGTTCTTGTTCTGATGGAATGCGTCCACACACTGATGGTGATGGCAATAATGTAGGTGAGGGGCTCACAGACCATGATAGACATGAAGACCGTATGACTGAAGCTGAATTGTGGCAACAACTTGAACATGAGCTTTATGATAGAACAGTAGGTGAGGAGGCCGATGTGGCAAATGAAATAAGGGAAGAAGAAGAAGCGGCAATTGCAGAGGTAGGCGATGTCCAGCCAGAGAGCTCTGCTCCAGAAATGAAGGAAGCGCACAGATTTTTTCCCGCAGGGAAAATCATGCATATTGTTACCTTTCACCATGGTGGTACCGAATATGTTGATTGTGAAAGTGGTAGCCCTAGCTCCAGTGGCTCGGGTAATGAGCAACCAGAAGAAACTAGGATTGGTATTTTCCTCACTCCAAGATCTCTGTACAGTAAGCTGAGGTTGTCACAAACCATGATTAGCGATCACTTCATGCCAGTCTATAGAAGACAGATTGAAAAGCTAATTAAAGAACTTGAGGAAGAAGCACCTTCCATCGGAGAGGTAGTATTATAGGAAGAGGGACATTGGAACGATAATTTGTGTATACACACTGTACCATAAGGGACTTGGATTTTGCCCCCACCAGTTTTGAATCTGAGCTGCATAGAGAAGGTAGTCCTTCTTCACTGTTTTGCTGCATTTAGAAAGCATGGTGATTGAAACCACTAGAGACCCGACTTGCAAATCAAAGGACCTAATGGGTAAAACATACTTTTGGCTACTCTTGAATTAGTTTTGCAGGAAAATCGGTTTGAATGTCATATCACTTAACCTGTATGCAGTCTCCAAAAGTCCTTGTCTGCCGTAAATTACAGGGGGGAAATATTGAAGGGAAGGGACTGAGGGCTATAGCCCCTGCAAAATTCTCAAGAAAGAAAAAAAGAAAATTCAATTTATGTTACTGAGAGTACTAATATTTTGAGCATATGAGTCACTTGTAAAAACATAAAGAAACATTTCGAGTAGAAAAATAAAAGTCTTTCGAATAATGACCCCACGTGTCCTTTTAAAGCTTTTAAATTTTTAGTTTTGGTTTTTTACAATACTTATCCCGTCTCTAACAACAAATATAATCCTACCAAATAGCCTTAATACCGGACCCTTTTTTGTTTTAAGAACCAGACATTTCCAAACCCAAGTTTTATAATTTAAAACCCTCTCAATCTAAATACTACTGTAATACAATCAGTCCATAAATGAGTAAACATCAATTAAAATAGGTCATTTTTTTCAGTTTTGGTATTTGAACTTTAGCCCTCGTTCCAATTATACGTACCTAAACTTTTATTTTATCTCAATTTGATATAATACGACTTCCATCAAACAATCCCAAATAAAAGGAAAAAACATATTATTCTAATATGATATATTATCCTTCATGAATAGACTAATTAACCGTGGGTATAAAACATGCATGTGTAAGATACTAAAGTATGTTAATATAATTTCATGGAAATAATATTACATATCAAATTAGGATAAAATAAAAGTTAAATGCAAAATTAAAACATATAATATTTAGATACCAAGTTGGACAAGGGCCTGTTGGACTCGCAGAGATATACCATGTTGGTTTTCTTCGTGAAATGTCATCCCCAAAAGGAATTCCACTTGTAAAAGCTGTATTATTGAGCTACGTTAATTTGGAGTTTCTATGCATGCAGTCCAAATGTTTTGTCAACTTACATCACAACTTTTATTACTTAATTAATTAAGTAGTTTGTTTGCTTTGGTGACATTATAGTCTATATATTAATACATACTAGACCAAGGCTGATGGTATTGATAATGAACCTGCAGCAATTACCAATTGGCCAAGTAATTTACTGATAACACAATCATGATTTTGAACTTGTTGACTATAACTCTCAGTAACTGTCACAAAGACCCATTCTATATTTCCAAACTATTTGTTATTTTATTATCAACATATGAAAATATTAATGCAGGTGCATATGCTTTATTGAACTTAGTTTGATTATTGTATGAGTCACAGTCTATGCTCACATCAATCAATCCTTTGAAGACTTAACATGAAGATATTTTCTTCATTAATTTATTACTACTACATTACAATTATATATGGAGAAATATGGATGTGAGGGGCCAAAGGACTTAATTATAGTACAAGATATCTTTGAGTTCTTTATTTATTAGTTGGGCTGTAATTTATATGTGAGATGCTTTTGACTAGCTTCTTTGGAGATTGATTAGTTAAAAGTTAAAACACATTTTTGCAACTGTCCAAAAGAAACCAAAAAATGGTCTTCTAGCCCATGAAACAACCATAAGCAAAAAGAAACCCATGACCCAATGGTTTTGTACTTTTGTGGTAACCACACTAAGGGAGTTTTATTTGTTTTACTAATAAATTGTTTAGAAATTTCTTTTACCCAGTTTGACTTCTATATATATATAAGACCCTTGTTTTATATATAGAAGGTTGAAAGAAATCTTAAGAAGGTTCTCGACCACAAAATTCTACATCAAACGAGAACTAATACAATTTGCTAGGCGTCATTCTGATTTATGACTTGCTATTTCTACATCTTAGCTAATACCAATCATTAATTTTGCTTTTTAATCAACCACTATGGTAGGCTAAAGCGATTGAATGCAGTTTCTCTTTTTCAAACGAAAAAAAGAAAGAGAAATTTGACAAAGGTAGGGGTGTAAACGAGTCGAGTCGAGTTAAGCCAAGTCAAATATCATCGTGCTCAAGTTTGGCTTGTTTTAAATTTTTTGAGCTTAAGCTTAAGGTTGGCTTCGCTTGTTTCTTATACGAGCCGAGCTCGAACGAGCTAAAAAAAATCGAACTTAATACGAACTCGAGTTGTATCGAGCTTATGTACATAATTTTATCGAAAATATTTTATTAGTTATTATTTTTAAAAAATATTAATTTCTATCGAACATTTTTTTCTTGAAAACATTATAATATGTTAATTTAACTTAGAGTTAATATATATTTTTAATTAAATTAGATAGGCACCAAAGACTTCTTTAAAATGTCATACAGATGAATATGGTTTCCATGAAATACAATTATACCAAATAATTTCATATAAACATTGATAATTTATAACATTTGTAAAAAATTTTATTAAAAAAAAGACGTAAGGTAATAGAAGTCTTATAACCAAACATTACAAAAACAAAATAGGAAATAAAAATACTAAGTTCTCATATAAGTTATGAAACATATAAATTATAAAATATAAGCTGCTTACGAGCTTTCCAAGCCGAACATACTAAAACTTAAGCTTGGCTTATTTTTTAAACGAGCGATCTTTGCCTTGACTTATTTGTTTTCGTGCCGAGCTTAAACGAAGTAATTCAGCTCGAGTTAAATTCGATACGAACTCGAGTTCGAGCCGATTTACATCGCTAGACAAAAGTAATGAGTTTCAAAAAGTAAAGACTAAAAGAGACGCACCCTTTTGACATATCGGAGAAAATCATAGCAAGAGGTCAAAAGTTATAAACAAAATCAAGAAAAAAAAAAAATTAAAATGATGATTTATTATGATTTATGACCCACTTGGTTAATTACCGACAAGCATGATTAGTGTGCAACACGTAAGACCTAAGTGGTGATTATAATGCCATGTCACAATTTCATTTTAATTAGTCACCACATCATCACCCTCAGGAATTTTGTAGATATACATATATATATATTAATATATATATTGTATATTTATTGGACAATTAGGGTGCAATTGGTTTTGGTTGACCTAAACAAAGCGTGTGCCCATTTAACAATTAAATAAATAAATATATGCTGATAACCAATATAATATAAACAAAATAAATAAATAAACTTATATTAATATATACACATATATAGAGGAGTGCTCTAAAGCTAACCAGTTAGCAAGTTAATACGAAACTAACCATGCTTTTGAGTCCACCACATCACTAATCTCATAATCCGAACCATCAATTATTTAGGCCATATTTCAAAAATCATCATTACAAAAAATCAACTAAATCGGAAATCATTTAGTCATCTAATTCAGATCAGTATTTTTGATAAAAGCATAGAAATAGTTGTTATTATAATCAAATGGCTAAATGACTTCCGATTTTAAAGATTTTTTACATAAATGATCTTTGAAGTAGAGCCTAAAAAATAAACGGTTCAGATTTTGAGATTACATTGTGCAGTGGGCCCAACACGGTGGTTAGTTTTGTATTAACTTACTAACTAGTTAGTTTTAGAGCATTCTTGTACATATATATAGTTTAAATGTGTTCATATGGTATAAATTGATTCAACCACTGCATGCCCGCAATGCATATTCAAAGTTTCAAACTACCACGTACTTAGAAGACTAGTTTGCCCATTCCAAATCTTATAGAACCTAGATATACTTCTTGTGTTCCATACTTGTATAAATACATATTAATGACAAATGTGGTCAAAACAAATTGTCCTAGCTAGGCTGCATGCATAGCCTGCATGTGAAGCATGCATGCAAATATGATAATATAAGTGAGAATTGAATCTCTGCCATGTGAAGTACTTGTGGGTATTTGATCACTTCAAATAAGGCATCAAAAGGAGCAACAAATATGAACCATGTTTTTGTGATTAGAGCAATTCATAGCTAGGTGGGTTGTCCTATCTATTCAGGCAAGGTGGGCAAAGTGGCAGTCTCTTTCATAATAAACACTAGAGAAAAAGTAGAAAAAGAAAACAAAAGTCTCTTTCAGAATCAATTAGTGCAATAATTTCACGAGTCTCTTTATAGGTTTGCAAATAAGCTTGGTCCATTCATTATTTGTGACATTAAACAAAACTATATTGCATAATTTTGAGTGTGACTGCTTGGTCTTTGATCACCAAATCAAATTGTCAAATTGGTGATGAGGAATCGCCCAAGCAGGTAATGGGTATATCCTCGTGCTTGATAAAATTAATATTGGAGGGGGGGCTGAGGCCGGAAAGGGGTTGCGTAATATGCACTTCAGATAAATGTGAAACCTAATTATTAAAGGCCTGATCAAATCACTGTACATTCCCTATTCACTCACAATTTTAATTTTTAGGTCTATACTGCCCCACGCATGGAGAAAGGTTTGGATGACAACACGTTAATACCATGTCATCATAATATTGAGATAATAGATTTGACGATCAATAATAAAAGTTATACACATTATAATATTAAATAGTTAGATTAATCACGTTAGCATGATCACATAAAATAAGCATATATTCCACTCATATTTTCTCTCACTCGTGTATGGATGATTTCAAATCATTTATGCATCTAAGTCTTACAATAAAACTCACATAGATTAACAAAAAACACTTTCATGCAGGCTTAAACGATGGTCTTAACCAAATCCCTATGGCCATCATACTTTGATACATGTAGACATCATTCCAGTTCTCCAAATTTTGAGTCTTCTCACCACGCTTTATAACTTGATATAGATTTTATCCCTTTAAAAATGAGTAAATTAATGCATCCATATCATAAAAAATAAAAAATGCTTCAATAATTAACCGACTCAAGTTATCTTGCTTCTTTTTCTAGTTATAATTTAATTCAAGGAGGAGATTATTTGATAGAAATAATCTTTCATCATTAATTCGTTACCGATGTATACGATGAGTCTTTCATATTTTACTCTTTACGTGCTAATTATAGTTATATAATTAGTTGTTGTAAAAAATCTAAAATAACTATTGCATGAGATATTTTCTTTTGTAATTATAAGGGCGTCACGTCAACACCTATCCTTTCTCAAATAGACATAAAATCCAATTACATTATATTATAAGGTCTGTTGACTTTAAGTACCAAATTATAATATTTTTTCATTTCAACTATTAAAATATTTATGTCATTTCACTTTAGGTACAAACTTTAAAAAATATGATTATATCAAACTATGACTGTCTAATAGTCATAACTTTTTTATTGATTTATTTTTTTTTCAATATTTGTAAGGCTTAAACTTTAATATTTAGTTTTTGGGTTATAGGACTTCATCCCTCAAACCTAAATCAAAAGTATGAAACCTTTAAAAATTTTGATTTTTTATAAATTTTAAATAGTCATAACTGTAACTGTTCGACAGTCACAACTGTATAACAAACTGATTTGTGACCTAATCCAAAATGTTTTACTCTAGGTTAATACTGAAACTAAAAAAAATTAGCGTCGCTTTATCAAAAAAAATATTCGGTATTTAATCTTAATTTTTTATATATTATAGTCTAAAGACTCTAAACACAGTGCAAACATCTACATTATGCAATGGAAACAAAAAATTTCTAGAAATTATACTTGTACGTACTGTAATAATTCTCCTTTCATTTATAGGCATCTATGATGTGAAAATCAACTGTAATTTAGGGATTGCCGGTCAAATGTGAAATGACAAAAACTAGTGTTAAAACAGTACAAACCATGCAGTAATTGGATTAGGAAAGACTTCTGGAAGTCCAGCAAAAATTTAAAAAAACACAAGACTTTTGGAAGCAAACAATCAAACCTTACACGTTTATGGTTTACACGTGGAAAAGCCTCCAAACAGCACATATTGGGTAAGAATAGTCTGAAAACATGATAATGCTTAACTGGCAATCCAATAATCAACGGTCAGAATTCCCTGACAGCAAATGCTGCTGACATGGATTATACTATTAGTCCAGCCCCCCCCCCCCCCTTTAAACCTTCAATCATTGGGTCTCTCTCTCTACTCTCTAGAAAGTGTTTTGTGCTTCTCTCTCTCTCTCTCTCCACTTCTCTACTATTCATATATGGTTAAGTGGGAGATTCTGTGGAGGAGAAACAAAAAGCAATCTCTTTGTTTTCTCATAATAAGATTTGGGTTCCTGCAAAAAGCATAGAAAAGAGGGAGAGGAAGAGAAAGATCAGATTTTGAGTACTCTTTGAGTCTTTGATCAGCATGTGCTTGTGATTAAGTTTGAGAGAAAGAAAAAGGGTCTGTTTGTTTGGATAGTTGAGGTTTGAAGATATCTTTTCCTTGAAATGGTTTTCATGTCTGACATTTTCTCTGCTGAAGAAGAGAAGGTTGAAGAAGGAGCTGGGGAGAAAGAACGATAAGGCTACACATAGACAAACCCAAATTAGCAGAAGTAGAGAAAAAAAGAAAAAAGAAATATTGGGATTCATTTTTGATCTGCTTCTGCTGGTAATTCTTATATCTATAGATGATTCTTTTCACTTGTTGTGTGTTGTTTTTGTTTTCTTCTTTGTTCTAAAAATCTACATATATTGGAGCCATCTTGCTCTTTTTCAATGGGTATGGAGTTTCAGAATTCCAAAAACATGTTTTTTTTTTTTTTTTTTTTAAGAAAAAACATGGGAGTGATTTGTTTCTTGTTTGCAGAGAATCAATATGCAAACCCCCATGATTTTATGTTGCATCCTTTGACAAAATTTAGGGAGCTATTTCAAGAGCATATATAATTGGAAGTACAGCTTGTCCCAAATGTGAATTCCCGGTCACCCTTTTGTTTTCCAAAGCATAATTCTGTTTTCTTTCTAAAGTGAAATTTGTCCAATATAGTGCACATACACAACACCTTTATGCTTTCTTTTGTCGTTGCCAACATTAAGAAACATAAATAATTTGGAAACTGGTTTTTGTGACAACCAAGTAAACACACTAAGCCAGAAAATCTAAAACTCACTGTTTTTCCTCACTAAACAGAGAAAATACACACAAAACACAGAATTGCATGTTTTTCTTGCTTTCTAAGTTTCTAGCTTTGCATATAATTGATGGGTTTTAGCCTTAATTGTTTGCAGGGTTATTGGCAATGTCTGCAACTATGATCAGTGACCCAATGGCTCTCTCAGCCCCAGAAAACCAACCAGCAGCAGCCCCAAAACTCATTCCCCAAACAGAGATTGAGTTTGCCAAATGTGACTGCTGTGGCCTCACAGAGGAGTGCACCCCTGCATACATTGGACATGTGAGGGAGAGATATCAGGGCCATTGGATTTGTGGGTTGTGTGCAGAGGCTATAAAAGATGAGATTGTGAGGTCTGAGAGGCTGATCAGCACTGAAGAAGCCATGGCTACACACATGAACTTCTGCAAGAAATTCAAGGCCTCAGGCTCAGGGCCTCCTCCCAATCCCACAATCCACTTGATTTCTGCCATGAGGCAAATTCTCAGGCGCAGTTTGGATTCTCCAAGGGCCCTGAGATCAACTCCAAATAGTCCCAGGAAGATTGCCAGCAGAGGGCTTGCAAGGTCTGAGAGTTGCTTTCCTACTCTGACTGGTTGATTTCGTTGGATTGGATTTGGAGGTGTGGAAACGGGAATGAAAATCAAGAATGCAAAAGTGGGTGTTTGGCAAATTTACAACAATTTCATTTGCTGAAAATAAAACCCAGAAAGAAAAAACAAAATAATTTAATTAAGTTTAGATGGCCCCTTAATTTAGCTGTACTTAGTATTGAATATAGAACTTTTTTTATTTTTTATTTTTAAGTTGCTAGGATTTTTTGTTTCTCAAAGTTAGCTTTCATTATCATTTTATATCTGTCATGACTCATGAGCTTCATCAATGTTAATAATGCATTCTGTTTGGAAAAATTAAAGTGATACAGTTCATTTTGCAGAGCCCAGGTTGTGACCCCAGTCCTAATTATAGATTATGCAGAACTTGGTTAACATTTTTGGATTTAACCAATTTTCCCAGTCAAAAAAAAAAAACTAATTTGCCATATGGTGTGAATTTCTTTAAAATAAAATTTAATCGTGAAACTCAATGAAATTTCTAATGTGTACATAACAACTGAGAATTTTTTTTGTCTAAAACCAGCAAAAACTAGCGGTGGAAATGTTGTTGGCCTTTGGGGCCTCAAAGATCAATATATGTGCTACGACTAATACAAATGTTTTGCTTGGCATGAATTTCTCGGACGACATGTTACTTCTTTAGAATGAAAATCAAATAGAGAAATCGAATTCAACCAATTGATCACATGAAATCCTTATTTATTTAATCCTAATTGATTCGATATTTAAGAGCATTAATTAGACTAAACTTGTAACAAGACTCAAATTGTTTTTTAGATAATCGAACGTCTTTTGCTACTTCATCAAACCTATTTGCCCACTAGGTACAATATATTTATGGCAAAACTTTATGAGTTTGATAAATTCTTGTCTTCAACAAATTTCAATGCATGTCAAAGTATATTGTTGCTAGGAGTGTGAAAATGATAATTAGGGGTTGGTGAACGTTTTTTTTGGTAGATGGTTTCCTTTTTTTATTATTGAGAATAGGAATCGACCTAAAATCTTTTCCCGATTTACAAAAATGGAAAGTATTACTCTGTCAAGAGTCAAGACTCAAGAAAAGAAGTTTGAAAATTAACCTTTTATTAATGATAGTGACAACACAATAGTCGATATGAGGAGGAGTGAATGAATGCAGTGACAACCAAGATTGTCACATCCGAATCAGTGCCATACATCACTGCTTCGATGAGTGCTCTGCCAGATACAAGGCTCTGTTATGTCGGATCTTGTGCATCACTGCATGCATGAATATTTACAGCTCAAAATTGTACCAAAAGAGACCCAAATTATTAATACGCAGGTTCTACATATCCACGATATAGAAGCTCCTCGCATGTTGCATAATTTGAGTCTAAACAATTCATATTAAATAATGTGAAAAATATATGATATAATATTAAGTTTAATAGGTAAATTATTTATTATAATATTATGTAAATTTAGAGTGTTAACTAAAATCAATTGATAATAAATAAAAATACATAAAATATTAGATTAAGTTTATAACTTTCTATAACATAAAATTTTATTGTCAACAAGTTGAGTATTACAAATTTAAGAGTTCTTTCTATATAATTTACTATTTAGTGGTAAAATTAAAAAACACAACATAACTCTTTGATTCAAATTAGTTAAAAGGCAACAACAAATCATGAATCATTTGGTGAAGGCTCGTATCTCCCTAGCTAGCCTGCCCAAAATGCATTGTTCATTTGCATGGGAAGTCAAAATTAGATAAACTCACCAACCAGACTGACAGGAAATATAATATGAGGAAATCAAGTGTCTTTTTCTTTGGAAATAGTGGCTTAACTTCTGAGAAAAAACACATAGCCGGTACAAATTAACTACCCTAGAGACCCTAGTGGCATCTACGTACACTCATCACCAATAATAAGCCTACCTGTCTTAATTAGTATTTTAAGCAATTTACCTAATCCACGTACAATACCATATATAAATATCTTTCACTTGTGTGTTTAGGTCTATAATGACTCTATGCTCAATCATTGATCTTTTTTTTTTTTTTTTTTTATGTGTTGAAATGGTCACATGATTCATTCTTTCTTGTCTTCATCTCAATTAAAGATTAATTTTTGGGATAGTTTGTATAATTTTGGTTGATCTTGTACGATTTGGTTGACTGTGGGTTTGTGGGTTAACCCCATTTTGAGTTTCTTGTACCTTGTTAATTGGTCTTTCCAACAAGGAGAATATACCTATCTTTCTCCACAACCCACAGCTCTCTTGCCACGCAATTTATGTGGTTTCAACTTTAATTTCAACCATCAATATATGTGAACTTAATAAAATGCAAAGATGGATCGATCAAAATTATTTTGGACCCATTTAAATATAAAGCTATACACCTAGTAGGCTATACCCGTTTGTTACCTCAGACTAGGCCGCGAGGCTAAACTATATTCTATTGTATTGAATTCTAATGATCGACTAGCTTTTTATTTTACTTTTCCAAGTTTTTAGAGCTATTTGATACAACTTAAAGCATCATTTAACTTAAATTCGTGCCTCACTACAATACTATTTGGCCCAATATAATACAATTAAAGTATAGAGAGTATAACCCATTACTCATGGCCAAAAAAAAAAAGTATAACTCATTATGTCTAGTACGACCCAATCGACTAAACAAAATAGTATTTTTTTATATTAAAGTTAAAAAATTCATGACACATCAACAAATAATATTTTTAAAAAACAAAAATATAATTATGCATTACCAACTCGACAATATTTTTGGACATCAACCTTTAAAAAAAAAAAAAAACCAATATTTTATTTGGCGAAAAGAAATGTATAAAATGAATCGGCCTCTAAAGACAGCAAAAATTTATGAAAAATACTAGGCTACGAGCCCGATCCCAAGCCCATATAGTTCTGGCCCACGTTGTACAGTCCGCGCCTAAAACCGCCAACATCATCAAATTTTAGTTTCGGTAGTCGACACGTCAGCAATGTGGTCCGCACGAGCGTTTTCCTCGCTCGTACTGTTGTCCGTTAGCAACCTCGAGTTCGATGACACACATTGAATTTACGGAAATAGCATCGTCTCGCAATAGCATACAAATTCGAGGGGCTATTTGGTAAAAACACACATTAACCTCAGAGACGTTACGTGGTCTGTCTCGTCAGTCGTGGGGTTTGGGAATTGCAACATCACTGTCAACGTCGCAGCCAGACACACACATAGTCTGGGCCCACGCATATGCCACGACGCCGTTTCTGGAAACCGGAGAGTATTACCAGTTTACCTCTCCTACTACTGTGTAGAAAACTCAACAGCGACGTTTTTACTGTGAGAACTAACATATGGAGGGTCAGTGTAGTTCCAACTCTACCTCTGCGTCGTTAACGGCGTCGTTTAGCTGTTCTTCCTCGGCGGGTCGGGAAACGAACCCGAGATCTCTCCCGCCGGGTTTGGATTTGTACGGAAAGCGGAGGCAGATGGTCCAGGTTCAAGCATTGGAGAGAGAGATTCGTCTGCTTCAGGTCAACTCTCAAAACTTTGACTTCCCCTTTTTTGTACACATATTGTAGTTGCTTTATATGCAGTAAATTTCAAGAATTTAGATAAACGCATGAATTTATAATACCTGGTTAAGAGTGAACAAGCAGAGAATTCAAAACCGTTGATTACATTCTAATTGTGTGTGTGCTTCTGAGAAGTATGAATCCTCTGTTTGTTTTAGAATGATATATTAATAGAGGGATGAAAGTGTACTTAATTATAGAAAAATTCACTGAAAGCAGGAGGAGTTGAAGTCACTTGAAGGTCTTCAACCTGCTTCGACATGCTGCAAAGAGTATGTGTCTGATTTCTGTATGAACGTGACACTCTTGATTGTGTCCAATCCCCCATCTGTTATAATATAAATGATCTCATTTACACATTTTATTTACAGACTTGAAGCTTTTTTAGAGGCCAACCCAGATCCTTTTATCGCTGTGTACGTATGACTCTTGAACATCAAAACCATTTTACTGATATTAATCTGTACGCTGATTTTGCCTCGGTAGAATTTGCGTGATCACTTTGTTTTAAGCAGGGATAAGGAGACCCTAAAACGCCATCACTGTTTGAAGAGGATGTGGTACGTTTCTTAGTCTCTACTTCAATTACTCTCTTCCCTTCACTACAAATACAAATAATGGTTTATAAACAATTGTCAATTTGTCACAAAGGCTTGTTTAACCACAAAAGTTTAACAGTTGTTGAAACAATTGTTAGAACAGTGATATCCAAATTGGGGTCTCTGACAGGAGTGTTGGAAACAATTGGTGTCTCTGACAGAAGTGTTAGAAAGCATTGTTGGAAAGAGTGATAAACCAACCAAAGCTTGTTAATGAACTGTGCAATCTTTATAAAACAAATGGTTTGGTGAATGCCTCAACTTTGAAATCTTTAAACATATTGATGCCATCAAAAAACGAATTGTTGGAATGAAACGTTTGCGAATCTGAAACCATAGACCTGTGTTTTGCAGGGGAGGATTTTGTTCTAAACTTGCATGGATTTGCTGCTGTAATGGCTGCTGCATGCTTCACCAGGATAGATGTCCCTGCTGTCCATCATGTAACTCCCAAAGACTTGGCTGCAGCTGCTTGAAGAAAATGAATTGTCCATGCTGCTGTACCTGTTTATGTCCCTAATTGTGCAGAAACATGTTGTAATCCATAGCGTCTGTGATATTGGTACTGCTAATGCAATAACTCAATGCAAGTAATCTTAATGCACATTATGTAACTAGCACCTTACATTTATTAAGAACCTTCACTTAAAACATGAGGAAGAGATCATATTCTTGTAAAATTATTGTCTTGCTTTAGAAGGAGAGGGAAGAGCACTTGAGTAGTGTTGGTTTGTCATTTGTGGGTAGCAGCCTTGTGAAAAGTGGAACCTAATCATTACCACCAGACTCCACTGCTCTTTTCATATTTTCTTAAATTCTTGATTAAAGTTGTTACACCAATATTGATGTGCTGGCCGGTTTGTGTCGGACTGTCAGGAATTGTGTGAATATCACTCCACACACCATAACACCAATATTAATATCTGAAAATGTCTTCTTCAGAGAACCAATAATGGGGGCAAAACGTAGCTCGATCCCATGCTGGAGTGATGTAGGAAATTTCTCTTCCAAATAATGAAAATTTGTCGGGGATAACTGATAAAGGCATATTGAATAAGTAATGCCAATCTATAATCCACTTGGGAATCTTCTCCTTTGTCCCCTGTTTAAGTTCATGCCGCAAGAAAAATCTTGTTGACCATTCATGCATCATAATCGTATTATAAATAAGAGTTAATTACATATATATATCTCAACTATACACCAATCATCAGTTGGGTACCTATGATTTAAAAACTTTCATTAGGATACATCAACTTATGTTTTTTGTCAATTGAATACCTTCGTTAGTCTGATCGTTAGGAAGACCGTTAAATGCCTACGTGGCGCTGACGTGGCACACGCGGACCCCACCACTAAACGTTGACTTGTCTTTAAAAAANATGTTCGTAAGTGCAGATCTCCCCCACCTCATAAGTGCAGATCAAATCAAAGAGATCTCCCTCGAAACGGTGCTGTACCCAGCAGAAGCAGATCTCCTGCCCACCCCATCTGCACTTATGAGATCTCCCTCGCAAATCTCAGCTACCTAGTAAAGAGAACCCAAAAACCTTTCAACAAAGGAAATGAATTTGGAAATCAAATCAAGAAAAAAAAGAAAAAAGAAGTCAAGCACACCTACAGCTCGCAGCGCCCCACCCCACCCTCACCGGCGAGTCCTTTGGTTCCGGTGACACCTCCTCGCCGGTCCGACGACCCCCTCCCTTTCTCTCCTTAAAAATCAATCAAAGAAAAATTATGTATTGTTTACAAAATTTATTTAAAAAAAAAAACCCAGATTTGAAACAAGAAAGAAAATGCAGAGCAATCCAAATTTGATCCAGTGGTGGGTCTTGCCCTTCTAAGCGACGACGGCGGCGTACCTTTGAGGCGTGTTATTGATGAGTGTGGGGAGGAGGGGTGGCTGGGGGCAGGTGCAGGGGGTCTGGGCTTTGATTTTGGTGGTTAAGGGTGGATGAAGATGATGATGATCGATGAGAGTAGTAGAAGAAAGAAAAAAACAACTGGGGATTTGATTGAGGGATCTATGATCTGTATAATGATGGAGATGTTTTTTCTGGTTGTGCAGGGGAGGCGGGGGGAGGCGGTGGGGATTCTGGGCTTTTGTTTTGTTTTTTTTTTAATTCAATTATTTTTTAATATTTTATATCATTTTCAAAGTTTTATTAATATTTTATTATTTTTGGTTTATGTGGCTATTTTTTAATATTTAATGGTGGGGTCCGCGTGTGCCACGTCAGCGCCACGTAGGCATTTAACGATCTTCCTAACGGTCAGACTAACGGAGGTATTCAATTGACAAAAAATATAAGTTGATGTACCCTAATGAAAGTTTTTAAACCAGAGATACCCAACTGATGATTGGTGTATAGTTGAGGTATATATATGTAATTAACCCTATAAATAATTGTCACTCATTGATGAGTCTTATATATAATGAATCTCATACATATAAATGAAATTACCATAACAAGTAACAAACAACACATCACCAGAGTTAGACAATATTATTCGGCCAATCACCCGATTTAGACTAGAATCCACCATCTAATTAATTAGTTGATTTTGGTGATAGTTAACAAAGTCACATAGATGATAGATCATGCATGAAACATGTATGTATTGTAGAGGTGGATACCCTATTTTCATGTTAAGTAAGGGGATACTTGTAAATGGAATCATCTTATTGAATCCAAGTTATCCAACCCATGCCCATTGCCAATCCTAGAATGATGCACACATGGGCCACTTGATTCTCCATTCCATGTCCTTATCTTTGGATAATAAACCACATTCATTGGTTTGTCATTTACCAATTGGTTGCCACACCAACTAAACATCCTTGGTCCCACCCTTGTCCTGATTGGTAGTCCTCCATCCACGACTATGCCCCTGATTGGCCCTAACCCAAAAAGAACCCCAATCTTACAAGAAAGAAAATCATAAAAATATCAGACGCAGAATCAATCAGATTTTTATCATTTCTTTTATGCATATTGATCGGATATATTATATTATCATGGATCAAAAATTCAAAACCAATGAACCTGACCAAAATTTTTGTACAAATTAAAAGATCAACCAAATTTGTGGAGCCATGTGGCCATAAAAACAGCTCACTATTACAGACTGAGCTTTAGACACTCACCATTCTTTCTCCAAACTCTGAGTAAAAAACTCCTTCATGGCCATGTTCTTCATCGTCCTCCTATGTCTCCTCCACGTAACAAGCTCAACCCCATCTGACCACCACCAATCCGACGGTCCACCGCGGACCTTCATCGTCCACGTGTCGAAATCCGAGAAGCCCGCCCTCTTCTCCTCCCACCGAGGCTGGTACCACTCCATAATCCGCTCCCTCCCTCCCTCCCCCCACCCCACAAAACTCCTCTACACCTACGACCACGCTGTCCATGGCTTCTCCGCCACCCTCACCGCGGCTCAGGCCTCCACGCTCCGCGACCACCCTTCCGTTCTCGCCGTCACTCCCGACCAAGCCCGCCACCTCCACACCACCCGCACCTACAACTTCCTGGGCTTGGCCGACAGCTTCGGCCTCTGGCCCAACTCCGAATTCGCCGACGACGTCGTAGTCGGAGTCCTCGACACCGGGATCTGGCCCGAGCGCCCGAGTTTCTCGGACTCAGGCCTTGGCCCGGTCCCGAAAGCTTGGAAAGGCCACTGCGTCACCACCAGTGACTTTCCCGCCTCCGCCTGCAACCGCAAAATCATTGGCGCCAGGGCCTATTTCAACGGCTACGAGTCCGCCCTCGGCGGACCCATGGACGAGTCAAAGGAATCGAGGTCCCCACGTGACACCGAAGGCCATGGGACCCACACGGCCTCCACAGCCGGCGGCTCGGTGGTGTCCAACGCGAGCTTTTACCAGTACGCTTACGGCGAAGCCCGAGGCATGGCCACCAAGGCCCGAATCGCAGCCTACAAGATCTGCTGGAGCTTTGGGTGTTTCGATTCAGACATTTTGGCGGCAATGGACCAAGCCATCGCCGATGGGGTTCACATAATCTCGCTCTCCGTCGGAGCCAGCCACGCGCCGCCGTACGACCAGGACTCCATAGCCATCGGAGCTTTCGGGGCGGCCCAGCACGGCGTTCTGGTTTCGGCCTCTGCCGGGAATTCCGGGCCCGGCCCATTTACAGCCACCAACATCGCGCCGTGGATTCTAACCGTCGGTGCTTCCACCATCGACAGAGAGTTCCCGGCCGACGTTGTTTTGGGAGACAGCAGAGTCTTCAACGGCGTGTCGTTGTATTCGGGTGACCCACTTCCCGATTTCAAGCTCCCGCTAGTCTACGGTGGAGACTGCGGAAGCCGGTACTGCTATACCGGCAGTCTCCAACCGTCGAAAGTCAACGGAAAAATCGTTGTCTGCGATCGCGGAGGCAATGCCAGAGTCGAAAAAGGAAACGCAGTTAAGCTGGCAGGTGGGCTCGGAATGATTTTGGCGAATACAGAGGACAGCGGTGAAGAGCTCATCGCAGACTCACACCTAATTCCGGCGACGACGGTGGGTCAAATCGCAGCCGAGCAGATAAGAAACTACATCAAAATCGGGCAATACCCAACTGCCACAATCACATTCCGCGGAACTGTAATTGGGTCCTCACCGCCATCTCCGAAGGTTGCTTCGTTTTCGAGCAGAGGACCCAACTCTATCACGCCGGAGATTCTGAAACCGGACGTGATTGCTCCCGGGGTTAACATCTTGGCCGGTTGGACCGGGGCTTCTTCTCCCACTGACTTGGAGATTGATCCGAGGCGCGTGGAGTTCAACATAATTTCGGGAACTTCGATGTCTTGCCCACATGTTAGCGGCATTGCTGCTCTTCTCCGAAAGGCTTATCCGAATTGGTCTGTGGCTGCTATCAAATCTGCTTTGGTGACAACAGCTTATACGTTGGACAATACCGGGAACACCATTAAGGACCTGGCGACCGGGGAAGATTCGACCCCGTTTGTTCAAGGAGGAGGGCATGTTGATCCCAACAGAGCATTGAATCCGGGTTTGGTGTATGACATGAATGTCGACGACTATGTGGGCTTCTTGTGCTCCATTGGGTACAGTCCAAGGCAAATAGCGGTTTTCGTGAGAAAGCCTGCTGGTTCTGATGTTTGCGAGACAAAATTGGGCACTACTGGGGGCTTGGCTAGTCCCGGTGATCTAAATTACCCTTCGTTTTCGGTGGTTTTTAAGTCTGACCATGACATTGTTAAGTACAAGAGAGTTGTGACAAATGTTGGGAGTGCTTTGGATGCGGTGTATGAGGTGAAAGTGAATGCTCCGGCTGGGGTTCAGATCAGCGTTTCGCCGAGTAGACTGGTGTTTAGTGCTGAAAATAGGACTCAGGCGTATGAGGTTACTTTTGCAGAAGGTGTTGGGTATAGTAAGAAAGAGAGATATGGGTCGATTGAGTGGTCGGATGGGAGTCACCTTGTGAGGAGTCCGGTTGCTGTTAGGTGGACCAGTACTGGGTTCTCAGCCTCCTTCTCCTCCTCCATTTCAGCTACCTAGTTTTGCAGTGGGGGATATATGCTTGCTTATATTGACTATTGAGCATTGGATTTGCTGTCCGGGCTAATATTTATGGTCACGCTGGCTGGCTTTGTTTTATGCAATTTTTAACTCATCAATCAGCCCTTTGTATAAATTTGAAGAATTGGGCTTTCAATGTGTTTTGAGCAGGCCATGATTATTTGAATACGTTGTATTGTTGCAAAATTGAAGCTTGGAAACTTTACTTAAAGCAATAAATTGAATCAAGTTATGCTCAACAACTTCAACACCATGCATGCAACTTTTTTATGTAACAATTTGAGCTATCTATTCTACCATAAACCCAATAGGACATGCACAATATCATTTGTTGCGGTAGAGAACTAAAAAAAAAAGCCCTGAAAATCCAGTGATGCCGAGTGATGCCGAGTGCGGTATTCTAGAGCATCAACAACCTCACTGGGTTTTTGGGTGAGTGATGTCTACCAAGCAAGTCGGCAAACAATGGCAGTAGAAACCTCTAGTTCGATGTATTTAATTATTGATTTTTATTGTCAGGATTATGCAGTTGGGAATGTAGTGAGTATGATTGAAGATGTTATGGGTTTCACTTGTTGGTTTTATTGTAAAGTTTGAATTATTGATGATGCAGTTTAGGTGTTTGATGAAATGAGTGTGAGAGTGAGATATATATATTTTTCGAGAGTGAGAGTTATGCATTTGTTAAAATAAATTATATTTTAATTAATCTAATTATAATTATATAAATTTATGAAAAAAAGTCTATCAAATTATGTGAAAGTCTATACATTTAACTCTATAGAATTCTATAAAAGTCTATATAAAATTTATGAGAGTCAATAAAAATTTATAGAGTGTGTAAGTCTATCACTTAAACAAACTCTACAACAATATATAGAAATCTATATTGAATACACTCCAAAGAGAAGCTGCATATTCCGCACCTTTGTTGCTTGGTGGGCTTAAAAGGTTTGCAACTTCACACCACACAATCTTGCTTTTTATTTTGATATAAACTTGAATGGTGAAAAGGAAAGCTTGAAAAGAAACCAAAAAACCCAAAAAAGAAAAGAAGAAGGAAGGCTTGAAATGATAGGTATATGCATGCGTCTAAGACTCTAAGTTATTCAATTCTCTAATAATCCAGACGTGTAGAACACTCAAGAAGTAATGTGTAATACAAAAAAGAATTCATGACCCCACATGTTTAGTGAATTTTGGCATATAATCGTTCTTTGAGCTTGTGCCCTGAAAACCCAATATTATAAATATATTTCTCTCAGTAGACTAATCAAATGCGACGCTTTGGCCGAGTGGTTAAGGCGTGTGCCTGCTAAGTACATGGGGTTTCCCCGCGAGAGTTCGAATCTCTCAGGCGTCGCGCTTTTTTTTGTTTTTATTTTTTTATTCTGAATTTACTCAAAACTTTTTCTTTTTTTGTTTTTTCAGGGAAAATAGTTGAGAAAGACCAACGTGGGCTCTAAAATTGTCACCCTAAGGCCTTCCACTATGGTAAACCCATTTTTTGTGACCTAAAACCCATTTTGGGTCACAAATAGTGCTGTGACTCAATTTTCACATTTATGGTGCTGTGACCTATTTTGGGTCACAGTGTTTTATACATATTTAAAATGTCTAATATTGATTAAGTGATATTTAATTGATAATTTTAAATTCAAAGTATAATAAAAATGATTCTAGTGATCTTATTTTAATGAGATCTTTAAAATAAGGTCAATATTGAATATATTTAAAATAAGAAAATTTCATAAATTAGACAACATAAGTCTTACAACATCGGGACTTCAACAACCACAAACAAGAAAAACAACACGATGATTTAAAGGAAAAACAAGTACAACATGATCACTAAAAGAAAAAACAAGATCAATACGATGATGAAACCATATGAGTGTTGTGTGATATATATAGACCCATTTGCAAATATAGCTGTTGGAGGGTTTGGGGAATTTTTTTGAAATTTTTTGGCAATTTTTCGGATATTATATCTATTTTAAATGATTTATTAAATATTTGTTAAAAAAAAAAGGATTTGGTCGATCTGGACCGTTGATTATCAACGGTCCATTCATCTCAGCCTTTGATTCATTTTCCGGCCCATCTAAAAAAAAAAAAACAAACCACAGCAGCCGTTGATCACCAACAGTCATCTCATCTGGACCGTTGGTGACCAGCTCAGCATGCCACGCGTCAACAGCCAAGCAAGCCAGCGCGGCCCACGAGATGACACACGTCTCTTTTGTTTAGCCGACAATTGCGTCAGCAGCTGCAGGCGCGGGGCTCACCAAGCTTTTTGCCCAGCAATTGCTTCTCTCTCTTCACGTGGGTGGGCTTTGCTGATTTTGGGTCACACATAAATTGGTTCACACTGAAACCCTCTTTTGGGTTACACTTTGGGTTTCACCCTCTTTTGGGTCACATTTTCCGCCCCATAGTATTAAGGTGTGACCCATTTGTGACCCAAAATAGGTTTTGGGTCACACTTTCCGACTGCATAGTAGTAGGCCTAAAGAAACCAAACTTTTGGGCTAAGTTAGAGTGAGAGCCTTTTGAAACCCAAACATACCAACAGGCAACAGGGCAATAGAGTTCAAGGCCTAATTCAATCTAAGCAGAGTTTCAATTTACTATATGCCCAAACCAACAAAAGGGAAAGGTTTAGTTAGCTTAGTTAGAATAATTAAAAAACCCAAGTCCACTTGATGAATAATTTCAATCAATTATTATATGTAACATAGCTACCAAAAATATATATATATATACATATGATATGCCACAAACTCAGCATAATAAAAGAATTGAGGTTATACACATCGCTATATGTATCAACAACACAGACATAGACGCAGACATATATAGTAATTAGTAGCGCTAATCCTTCTTGATTAGAAATCAGAGCTTGAGCTTATATAAAATGATAAAACTAAAGCAACAATGTGATGATGCTACAGAGTACAGACTACAGTCATCACCTACGTATGACTCATTATATTATTAGGAGGTTGCATTAATTAGTGCATGTATGTGATACACATTGACATTATTATATTCTTCGATGTTGTTTAAAAAATAGGAAGTTTTAGAGTTCAGTTCATTTTATAAGTTTTTTTTAGACTAAAATCGATAGTGATTTAGAATTTTTAATTAAGTCATTTTATTTTTCTTCTTTGACGGCTTTATGATAGATTTTAATTTCAAGATTTTGGGCTACAAAGCCCACTCTCCACCCCAAGAGGGCAAATATCCTTCAAATAGGGAAAAATATCCTTCAAATTATGAAAAAACTTTATTATAAATTAAAAAAAAAATTCTTATAAATTTTAAAACACCCCGATCTCTATCTAAAAACTATTTTTCTAAAACACCTAAATCTAATTATCTCTAAAAAATATATTTTTAAAAAAATTTTGCTTCATAGTGAATTCGATTGTGTGTTGTACTTTAATCTCAGTTTGTTGGAATGATGCAGATCGATTACAAGTTACAACCCCATTATTTTATTATCAGCAAAAAAAGAAACCCCATTATTCATTTATTCTATTATCAGCAAAAAAATCCCTTTAATATAATATCAATATATAAAGTAAAAGTCATAATAAGAGGGTGATATATATCATGTACGTGATTATAAAAACACTTGACCCGACCAACTATATGTGATTTATAAAAATTACAGAATAAACTAAAATTTCACCAACCCCATTATTCAAATTTCACCAAATCCAAAAATAAGAATTATAAGGACTTATGTATTCAATATTCATATGCTCATGCTTGTGTAGATGGTATTTGAATTACTATGTACCAGATGAACTCAACTCTGCTATATTTAGGTATCACAAGAATAATGAGTTGATAGTAGTTTTTTAAATGTGAGATGAGTGAGTAAACTGTAAAAGCACCCTTCTCAAATGTCACTTTAAGGCAAAGTATATGGCCTTATCTCACCCGAAGAAAAAAGTTTATGGCACTGCTTTACAGGTGTTGCACTCATGCAAGGGAGTTCAGTGTGCACTGTGCAAGGTGTAAGCAAAAGGCAGAATTTTCTTTATTTCATCAACCTAATGAAACCAAAATTTAAAACTAAAACTAGTAAATGACTAGATGGGGCAAATTTTCCAATAAAAAGGACCAAGAAAAAAGAATCAACATATGTGGCCCACATAAACAAGTATAGCATGAATGTTGTGCAGAGTTCAAATTATAATCGAACGGCTAGTATGAATCCATCATTAATTTCAAGTTTGACATGGATTGATCACCACCGTTAATCCGATTCAACGGCCAAGATCACTCAAAGGGCCCCACTCTGAACCTTATATAAAGGGCCCACATACCTCACCCAAGGATGATGCCTTTGTAGTTTTTTGTTTTTCACTTAGTCAACTTTCTGTCTTATATTCCTAACACACATGGCCCGAGATCAGGAGCTCGACCAGCAAAGCCAGCGGCTCACCGACCCAACTCAGCGGCTGAGCCGCTACGGGATCCCCCTCCGCCGCCGAAAGCTGCCGATAGTCCGGCTCGGGGGCGGACAGAAGGCGAGGAGGGGGGTCGGGGTGGCAAGGGTGTTTAGGAGGATGAGAGTGAGGTGGGTGAAGGTGCAGTACAGGTGCATGTTGAAGAAGCTGAAAGAGTCGTACAGAAAGATGGTGAAGGAGCTGATGGAGGCCAGCGCGAGCCTCGAGACCTTCCACCAGCGGCTCTTCTTGGAGTCCTCCTTCGCCATCCCAATGGGAGTCTCTATCTCCAGCTACCCCTCTATTGCTGGATCCGATCGGCCCAGAACTACCCTTTTCATGTAAAAAATTAAACTACAAACTATGCTCTTTATGAATTACTCAATTTTTTTTTTTAAAGTTTTTGTTGTTGTTTTCAGTTTAACAAAAAGAGTTAAATATGTTACCCTTTTTTGGATGAATACATCTGTAAGAGCTAGCTAGCTGTAATAACTATGAAAGGCAATGTACAATTTGTTTCCTAGCGATCGATATGCAGATGTATAGTTTAATCAATGTATTATTCTGGATATAAATGTATTTGCTCTGCAATTTCTTGACTTTCCTTTTCTTTTTTTTCTTGCATGCGATTTCTTTGCAACCAAACAGAATCTAACAATATAATTAACATGATGCCGTATTATTGTTTCTTTAGTCTCTAAAAATCCTCTAAAAAAAAGATGATTTTGCAGAAAACAATTAAGTTAACTTTCCGGCAGAAAACTGAAAAGGGTCCGAATTTAGGGGGTGCATGCAACTATGCAAGTTGGCATTTTAGTCACAAGTTCAGAATTACACGACAGCTCATTCAAGAGGATTTAGAGTTTTTTTTTTTTTTTTTTTTTTTTTTTTTTTTTTTTTTTTTTTTTTTTTTTTTTTTTTTTTTCTTTTTCCTTTTTGGCTTGAAGTTATTTTATAATTTATATAATGTTGTCACCTTGTCATTACTGATTAGGCTTTTTTACTCAAATACCAAATGAACTATAAAGAGTGTGTTCAAATATCACCCAAACTTTTTTTTTTGTTAATTTACCATCTGAACTTTCACATATTGACCAATTTATCACCTACCGTCACTTTAGTTAAATTTTATGTTTATTTCAAGGGTATTTTCGTCAATTTATATAAAAAAAGCATTTTAAATATTAAAAAAAAAAAATCTAAGTAAACCCCCTAAAAAAGGGTATTTCCATTTTTTTATTTTTAAGTTTTTAAGTTTTTTTATAATTATATTTTTAAAATTTTTTTAAAAATAATAATATTTTTTTATTGTATTCAAGGACAAAATAGAAAGTTTGGAAATTTTTTTGATGATTTAATAGAAAAATGAATATTAGGTGATAAATTAGCACATATTGATAATTTCAGATAGTAAATTGACAAAAAAAAAAATTTTGGGTGACATAAAAGCACACCCCTATAGTTCATGTAGTATTTAGGTAAAAAAAACTACTAATTAATATAAGTCTAATTTAATAGGGGTAGCTTAAATGCATCAAGCACCTCGGGAGTTGCGAGCTCTGACTAGTTTGGGAATCAATAAAATTAAGCAAGCCTAATTAAGATTAAGTATGAACTAATTATTTTTGTTACACAACTCGATCGATCTCATTTTTCAATCTTGTACATTAATTTATTTTCATCTACTTGATCTTGCATGCTTAGCATTAAATTAGTATATTATTTTTGTTTTCATCTACCTCTTTGTACTGCTCCATTTCATTAATTTTTTCATGCTTAAATTTGTTTGACTATTAATTGGGAACTTGGTAGATATTAGATAAGGACCAAATTTAAATAATAAAATGAAATGGAATTATATAAATATGGGGCATTATTGAGTATCCATTGCATGCCCAACAGGTGCGAGCTGATGTGACATACAATGTCGTCATGATATTCCAAAATATGCATAACTAAATGTGGCTATGGCTAGCTTTAAGCTGATAGTTGTCTTCTTTTGTTTTACATTTAATTAGGAGACGTAGTCTACTTTCTTATATTAAAATTAGTAATAATCTAAAGTTTTTAATTAAGTTTTTTTATTTTTTTTTATGACTTTATATTAAATTTTAATTCTAAGATTTTGGACAACCTCAACAAAGTTTATTCTACACCCTATGAAGAAAATATCCTTCAAATAGAGGCAAATATCCTTCAAATAAAAAAAGGACTTTATTATGAATTAAAATGATTTTTTTATAAATTAAAAAGACTTTATTATGAATTTAAAAAAAATTTCTTATAAATTATTATGAATTAAAAGATTTTTCTTATAAATTTTAAAATGCTTTGGTCTTCGTCTAAAAATTATTTTTCTAAAAAACTTAAGCCTAATTATCTCTTTAAATTATGTCACTTTTATTTTTATTATTTATTGTACTAGGTACTATAGTTTTTCTTTCTTTATATGCTGCTACATCATGTTTTGGCTAGTAAGATCATATTAATCCATAGTAGGATTGGGAATCAACTCGTCCGAACCTGGCCCGCCCGCCTCCACCGACCCGTCAAGCTGCAAGCCGACCCGTCCGATCACTAACGGGCCGGTGTCGGCCCGCCCCCTTCCATCGACCGTCAAAGCCGACCCGCCCGCCAAGCTTCTAGCCACCATTTTCTCAAGCAAGCCAGTAGCCACCATCTTCTTAGGCACTATAAGTCTGCAATCACCTCCATTTCCGCCACCAACCACCTCCATTTCTGTCACCGTCCACCACGTCCGCCATTGCAGCACAAGAACCACCTCCATCAGCCACCATTTCTCAGGCAAGCCACCTTCTCGACCAACCCATTTTCTGACCGTCTCCGACCCGTCCCTGATTAAGATCCGAGCCATTTAGTCCCGAGCCATTTAGTCAGAGAGAGTTTGGGTTCCCACCTGACCCACCCGCCTGACGCCCACCCCTAATTTGTAGGACCTATTTTATTATTACATAATGACTAGGACAAGGAACTACAAGTCTACAAGTAAACACACACAAATATAATACAACAAATAAAAAAGATTTAAGAGTTGATTAAAAAAGTAGGTGTAGTAATAATGGTGATAAAATCCGGATGGATTGCATGTGAAATCATTATTATACTATCTAGTCACTTCCTTATATATGACTTATCACTGTGCCTGAGTCATGCATGCTAATTAATTCACACGAGTACTCCAAATAAGACAAGGTTAATTAAGATTTCATGCATCTTAAGATTTAATTAAGATGCCTCTTAAAGATCTATCCATTGTATATTTGTATAAGACAAGGTAAGGACTTACGGTTTAAAAATTTAACGTGAGCAATTCCAACAAACTTACTTATATTATAATTAAATTTGTACAAAAAAAAAAGTTAGAAATTTATTTTAGCTAACTACTTTTAAAATTTAACTCCATCAATGATCTCTATTCTAGCTAATATGAATATTTTATTATTTCTTAAAATTTGATATTATGCTGATGTGGGGTAAATTTGTATGGTTACATTTAAATAATTCAAAATTTTTTTAAGTGGAGTTGCTTTAGCTATAACTATTTTCTCTTTCATTTCACCCAAATTTAGCTAACAAAAAAGTAAATACTAAATTAGCAAACCAGATAGTTAATCTGTTGGAAAATAATTTCGAGAAGAAATAAGCTAATATAACTAGGGAGGAGGAGATATCTAAGATGTTAGGAGATGCTTTCACTCAAACATATTCATATCTGCTACATATAAAAGTATTAATAAATAAGATCAAAGAAGATCTGATATATATATATATATATATGAAATGAGTGAAACTTTCTTATCATTGGGATAGGGTCCCAAGAAGAGGTGACATCTCCACCTTCTTCTCATTGACTCTCTCTTTCTCTCTTCTCGTTCTTCCCTCTTTCTATCTCTGCCATGACTAGAGATGGCCATTTGACCCAGTGGGCTGATACCCGCAAGCCCAAACCCATTCCATTTAAATTTTGATATACCCATACCCATGCCATACCCATTACTATTTTCATGGGTATTACCCATACCCACCCCACCAGATTAATGGGTTGCCCAAACCCAACCCATTAACCCACAAATTTTTTTTTTATTTTTTTTAATAAAATATAATTCTAATCAAATATAACACTTTATTATTTCATTGTCTCTCTGGTATTTTTTTCTTCCTCTGCTAGCTTTTATATTAATCTCAGTATAAGACTAACTTTGAAAAATTAGTCTATTTTCTATATGGCTACCTTTGAAAAATTTTCAAAGATCATGCACGGAAAAATTTAAAAAATAAAAATTATCTATTTTGCACCTCTTCCATCCATCTCATATCTCATATATCTTGTTAGTTAAACCAAAAAATAAAAATAGTATAAGACTAATTGGTCCTAATCAAGGTCCTAATTGGTCCACAACAACAAGAATGAAAAAATGATTCACAGAATTAAAAATTACCCCAAAAGCAATCACCAAGCACCCAAANTTAAAAAAAAAAATACAAGACATCACCCATCACTCACAGCAACAAGCATGTTTTCATCTCAGCAAGAGCGAACACATTTTTTTTTCTCTTATATTTGCATTGCTTATTTTATTGTTTTATTGTTGATTTTTAGTTTATATTTTTGTATAAATATGAATTTTAAGGAATACAGCTCACTATATCTCCTCTAAGTAAATGTATCTTTTTTATTTATTAAATTTTTTTTCTAGTACCGTCGAAGTTTTTTTAGTTTAGACCCCCCGAGTTCTAAATTCTGGCTCCGTCTCTGAGCCTGTCCATGTCACCGGAACAGACAAGTTATTTTCTTAAAGCTCAAACACAATGTCAAAAAATGGACTAGATCGAGTGATTCCACCCAAAAAAAAAAAAAAAAAGATACGTCATATATTAGTGTGAAAGCATACAATTAATTAGCTTAATAATTAATTAAGGGCTTGCTTTCGTTGCTGAATTTCTTACATAACTGATAATGACTTGGTAAACATATATATTAATTTGTGTTTGAATATTGCATGTGAATTATTCGAGAAAGTGATGACTGATAATATCCTTTACATAATGGGATGACAGTAGCTAGATAAATATGGTTATATATAGTTGTCCAAATGTCATTTGCCAATTCTGATAAACCCAAATCCATCTCCATCTGCTCTCGAAATAAAAATGAGTGGTAATCTCTATTAATCATATTGTAATGTATGGGCCCCTATATCCTGCAATATTCCCAAACAAATTAATTAAGACACGGTCAATCAATCTCAGGTCAATAAGTTAACCAGTTGACTGATTAGGCGGGGCCCACTGATCACATATATTAAAAGATAATCTTTTGGGTTGGGCCTAGGCCCAGTTGTAGCCTTAAAGAATTAGGATCTATCTTTCTATGGACATTGAACTCGGATTCTACTTGTCTCAGACTGATAGTAATGGGCTTTCAACAACCAGTAGGCCTGATTTTGATTCTCTTGCTGTCTTTGTTTTTGCTTATTTAAATATTAACCTTGTCATATAAATTCAATGGTTATAAATACATAGGTCTAACCAAACTAACACTAAAAAAGAATTATGAATCCATTTCATCTTTTTCTATTTTGAATAATAAATATAAAACTAAAATTTAAAATCAACTAGAAACAAGTAGAGAATTTGAATCCACCTACATATCTTAATTAAGATATGGAACACGACTTCTTTCTCTCATCATTTTTCTCAACTTTCTACATATATATACCAATTTTACATTTGTCACCAATTAATAAAGGTTCCAACCTCCAGTGAGAAATTAAAAAGATTAAAAAAGAGTTGGGTTTTAAAGTTATTTTTATTAAACGTATGTACATTTTTTAAAGAGACTCAGTCAGCCCATCTTTAAACTGCCCCTCAAAACTTATTCATAGCTAGGAAGGTGCTGAAAGTTAGCACATGAAGCTGTGCACATCAAAGGGTCACAAAGTTGCATATATTAGGGCAGAGTCAAAATTAAAACTGTATATTCGGAGACCAAATATGATGGGGAAATGTTTACACTGCGCCAAAAGATTCAAAGCATGCAGAGGGTCCTGCCTGTTCCAAACATATATTGGGTACGTACCACTAGGCCAGCAGCTGCGTGCTTTTTCCAAATCACATGTTTTTCATGGAGACCTAGCTATGTATGCCTATGCATAAGAAAATTCTCTCTTGCATATTTACAGTTACTCGTATTATATATATTGTCAAAGTGTAAATTTAAATTACATATAAATAAATTATTTTTTAAATCTGAAGAAACAGTTCTATCTAACTGATGTATACATGCATGATCTCAGTCTCTCTCATATAGTCATATGTAAATGCATATAGTAGACAAGTTTTTTTTCTTCTTCTTAAATCTGATGTTCAGACTTGACACACTGCCAACATAACATGCCAAAAAAAATTCGTTCTCTTCCTAATTTGTCTTTCATGACTTGTTGATGGCCATGCATATCTATCCCATAAAAGAAAAGTGGCTGATCGATCACTAACTGTGTGATAGTCATATATTAGAGGCACGTTCTCTAGCTAGCTAGGCCGGTGGGCCGAGGAGGAAGAAGAGGACAATTAATTTTTGTTTTGTTTAATGTTTAATTAATGTTCAGACTTCACTCTCGTAGTTCATGTAGGCTTTACTTAATTGTAGTCTGTATTGTTTGGATTTTGGCCTCTGATTCATGGACGGTGCTGGCATATATATACATGTGTTCATTACAAAAAATGTGAACAATGACTACTTTCATTGGTTGTACAGAAATGGGTGGCATTTTGAAACTTTAGTTCATATTGTCTAATTGCCACCCATTTTTGTTAAAATTGAGACACTTTAGTCTTATTTGTTCAATTACCACTCATTTCTGTGCAACCAATTAATGAAAATGACTTTTGCTTATTTTTCTTGTAGCGGTTGTACGTGTTGGGTAAGAGTGAGTCTTTTGATTAATTTTCTGGTCATCTCGATCAGCTGGTGGGTCAAGATTTGGTATTTTGGGAACAGCCTAACCCAATGGGATTATCCCCATGTTTTAGAAAACCAGACCACAAAATTAAGAAGATATTAATTACAAATTCTATACCGGCCACCTACAAAGAATTGTAGCATGCATGTGCTTTTGCAATTAACGGTTGCTACCAACTCCTTGTTTGTTTTTTTTCCCCAAATTTATGGTGATTTCATGTAATGAAAGATTGAGTCATACATACTTAAACATTTTTTCAGATTATCTATAGAAATTTTGATTCAATTGCTCATAGAATAAGTTGTCTTGAGTTGAGTCCTTAACAAGCGTTGTTGTATGGACAAATGAATTCCCTAGCTAGCTAATAGCTAGTAGACAAGTTCCCTTTGTCTTCTCTTATTCAAAATAGACCAGGACACCTGGTCTTAAAGAATGATTAAAGAAGTAAATATAAATATGCATATATATTAAATAGACTAGATTTAAATTTGGATTTCTTACTGCTCCTTGTAATTGACCTACTTCCACATCCCAAAGGAAAGTCTGCTTAGGAGTTAGGATCAGAGGTCGATCAGGCCTTAAATATTTCAGGCATACGTGCCATATCAATTATATATGCCACAAAAACAAAGAAACGAATTATCTTTCTTTATTAATGGGCCTATTAACTAATGAGTGCATGGTGACATGGTGTGAGAGTGCAAAAATCATAGTAAACTGGTGGAGTAATTATGCATGGGATATGTATGTGTTATTCTGTTAGAGTATGGTTTGTGCAAATATATATACATGTAATAATAATTCTTTTTTTGAATTCCACAAAAGAATTTAGAGTCCATCTAATTCAGAGTAGATAGCAAAAATATACTGACTTTTATTCATTTTTAATTATTTATATCATAGACTTCATATATAGACATAGTTGCGGAATTAAACTTGGAATTTTTCTAGCTCTTTGGTTGGTCTCTAGCTGCTTAATCTTTGATTACTAATAATTTGACAACCAAAGAGTCTATGTCTTATATAGTTATATATTGTCTTATAAATATGTTTTTGTTTTTTTAATTAGTTCCTTTTCTATTTTTGCCTTGTAATTCTTTTTCTTCTGGTATACACAGTCAAACTTCAATATATAGGAAGCTGTCTATGGTCAATTAATTTGCTAGCTTTGACACTCAAAGTCTCAATCCCAATGTGTATATATGAAATTGAAGGTCAAATGCAGAATCCACGGTTTAAATATTCTATGAACCAAGTCTTTTGGCGTATATATATATATATTTTGGTGCGAGTTGGACATTTGAAAAATTCAAATTTCTGCATGGCATGATAAATACTTTAAGTCTTCAAGACCGATGTACATGAGTTAAGGTGAAGAATATAATTATTCTTCATACAATTGATAATATATATTATTTGTAATACAATTGATAATATTATTAGATAGTACGTGCTAACATTTTTTTAAATAGACATGTGATTGTTATTAAATTCTTAATTCTTTTATTATAATGTAATTGAAGTAATCATAAATTTATATTTTATGGTGCTGCTAATTAAATTATGTGTTGGATATATCAAACCTTCAACTTTATTACAAATATGAAATTAACCTTAATGTATTTAAGATTGTGAAATTCGATCAAAAGCTTTTTTTAGTAATGAGTATTGTTATTTACATACTTGCATCTGTGATAAAAGTTTAATTCTCGTCATTTTCTTGAATTGTCCACAGCTGATGAGATTTATATAGTCCAGATTTGACCCAATTAATTACTAGCTAGTTCTAGGTTATTCTTCATTGTATTAGTGGCGGTACAACTCTCTGAGCTAGAGATTATTCATTGGTCCCTCGATCTTCAACTTTTGGACCAATAAATCGTCTTTGGTTGGCGTATATATATAAAGTTATAAACTATGTACCTAGGATTGAAACTATGTCTTATACACAAATTGCAGCCACGTACGTACCTAATTTTTTAGAAAATTATAACCATTTTCCAATCTAAACACTTCTAAGTTCTAACCTAAGAAGATTTTGATTACTACTGGTTGACTGCTAATGATAGGGTTCTGATCCAAATTGGGAATTTGGGTTTGATTAAAATCATAGTCAATTGGGCTGCAATTCTACTTTCTATATGATATTTTAGATCATCACAGCTGTTGTGAGAAGCACAAGAGGAAAGCTCTAGCTAGTTGGGAATTTTATAGCCACCAAACTGGCGGCATGTGAGCTATATACAAACATATATCATATATTTTGTCCAATAAAAAGCTATATATTTTTGCAGTCAGCTTAAATATATTTTCCCAATAATTTAGTTATACAAAATGACAGATGAATTGCAGCACACTATAAATTTGCTATTACTTTAAGCTTTTCCATTACAATATGCAACTTTATGCAATCCACTACTTAGATGCCCGGCCCCACTGTTCTTTCCCATTACAAAAGTACAAAACTCCTGCTTTTAACGATTAATTTCATTGTTTGGCAAAAAAATAAAAACCATTAATTTCATTGTGAAAAAAAAAAAACAGATAATAATTTTAAATTTTATTTTTGGACTCTTAATCATGACTAAACTCATATAAAAAGTTGCAATGTTAAATATCTCTACTTTATGACAAATAAGTCAACATTTTAAATTTTTATTTTTATTTTTATTTTTGGCGTCGAGTGCTTGTTGGATTGGACAACGGCAATTAGTGATAGTCATTTTTATGCTATAACATGAGTGAATATGTAACTTCATAAGCTTAAATTGTGCGTTTTATGTTGTTTTCATTAATTTTTGACATGTTTATGTAAGAAAATACATAAGGTATATTAACAAGTATCATTTTTATGCAACTTCATATAGTTTCTATCTGACAGTGGCAATTGCAGAGCTCTCGGTGAGTTCTATGTCACGTACATTTTATTAAAAAGGACCTGGATAAGATTTATGTAGTAAGTGGACTGAGTTATCGGTCTTATTTTTTAACTGAACTTAAAAAAAAAAATCGATTAATTTCACACCTTAAACCTTATTTTGACAAAAAGAAAGTAATAAATTTGATTGAGAAAAATATAAAAAAACTTAACAGAAACAAAACACAAAACAACATTGAGTCTCTACCATTAGTCCGATTGTCAACTTTGAATGGTAGGTTTGCATGCAGATATTTTTGGACCTGGATCCTCTCCAATTGTTTTTCTCTCTCCTTTTCTCTTCTCGATCTTAAAAATCCTAGCCATTGACTGTTTAAAGATCTTACGACCTTGTTTTAAAGAAAAATTTGTCTGTGTGTTTTAGTAATAGTAGTTGAAACACTCTTAAATACTGTGAATACTTATAAAACATCTGCAGCAAATTCCCATATTCCGTTGGATTCGGCTTTAATGAACTTGTATGGTTGAGATTTGAAGAAAAATAAAATAGGAGAGGTAAATCAAAAAAAGGATCTAGTCATCTAGGTCCGATATTCTTACCTTAACTAAAGTTTTTTTTTTTTTTTTGCCAAAGAATATATCATTTCACAAAAAAAATCAACTATAAGAGAAAACAAATTGACAATAAAAAATCAAACCAATTACAATTAACTACAGCTTTACAAAAAATTCTATATTCGAACTAATTAGAGGAAGAGGAAAGTCCATCAGAAAAAAGAACTCCATCAATAGAAGATGGAACTAAAGCTCTCTTTAATTACATATTTATTGCATGAGTAAAATCTTCTATAACCTAATACTTTTTACTATCTACCAAGACTTTCTAATTGAGCATTAATTACTTATCTTATATAAATGTCTATATTTTGCTTTGTCTCCAATTAATTAAATGAATTAGTTATCAATTGTAAAAATTTAACTAAAATGCTTTATTTTAATGTTAAATATACAAAATTACCCTAAAAGAGATAAAAAGAAAAGCATAGTTTAAAATTTGTCAAATCGACCATAGACTATAGGTCTATGTCTATAGCAAAGTTGATATCTTTTCACAAGATTGACCATCCTGATGAGACTTTTTGATTAACAGGGACACAATTGCCATAATTGTAGAAGACAAGGAGACACATGTCCTTTCCCCCAAACATAGCCCAGCTTCTCTTTGGCTTCCCGACACCGCGTCTTTACTAGGAAATCCGAAATTTGTTTGACTCGGACCCCGTACTCGTTGAACTCTCCAACTCCAAAGACTGAGAAAAATAAAAATGTTTCTCAAAACAAAAACCAAAAACAAAGCAAATTAAGCCATTAAAAAGTAGAAGTAAAACCCAAGTGTTTTTCACAAGCACAAAATTTGAAAAACGTGTGGACGGTGAGATCCATAACATTCACCTTTTTCTCTTCCACCACCAACACTATCACTTTCTCTGTCTATATATCTCCTCTATATATATAGCAAGAGAGAAAGAAAGATACCAGCTCATCATCATATTCTGCATATACCATTCTCTCTCTCTCTCTCTCTCTCTCTCTCTTCTTCTTGTACAACAACAACCATTTCTTTTTCTCTGCCCCAAAGCAAAAGTTTTACTTTTGATCAATTGGGTTAATTAATCTGAGAGTGTTTGTACAGAGAAATTAAGAAGAAGAAGAAGAAGATGGCACTAGCTAAACAGATTATAGGCACTTCTTTGATTGACAAAAAAGTGTTTTTTGATCACCAAAACCAGTTTTTGTTCAGACCAAGTTTGGTGCCTTCAGAGAAGAGTGTTAGGAGGGTGGTGCATTTGAGGAAGACCAACAAGAGGGGTCAGCCTGTGGCTGCAATCAGTGAGGACTTGGTTAAGATTGTGCCTTCTTTCTCTTCTGCAGAGAAGCCTGTGAAGTTCAAGGTGAGGGCTGTGGTGACTGTGAGGAACAAGACCAAGGAGGACCTCAAAGAGGCCATTTCCAAACACTTGGATGCTCTCACTGACAAGATCGGTAGGAATGTTGTTTTGGAGATTGTCAGTACTGAAATAGACCCAAGTAAGCAGCTTTCTCTTTCTGGGTACTCTGGTTTTTGTACTATTCAATGAGAATTGTGCTAATTTTGTTGTTTGAAATTTTTGTAGGAACTAAGCAACCCAAGAAAAGCAGTGAAGGGGTGCTCAAGGACTGGTCAAAGAAGTCCAATCTCAAAGCAGAGAGGGTTAATTACACAGCCGAATTTATGGTGGACTCAAATTTTGGTATACCAGGAGCAATCACAGTGACCAACAAGCATCAAAATGAGTTCTTTTTGGAGGCCATAACCATTGAAGGCTTTGCTTGTGGTCCATTACACTTCCCCTGTAATTCTTGGATGCAATCCAAGAAAGATCACCCTGAGAAAAGAATAGTCTTCTGCAACAAGGTAATTAAATTAAATTGAACTTTTCATTGATCTTTTGTTCTTGTTCCTTTGCCTACACAGAAAGTCAAAACTCTATAAATTAGTCTTTGAAATTTCTTCAAGTGACTAATAGATTGGATATTATATTTTTGGTCTCTACGTTAGAGGAGTTGAATGGTTCATGGCTAGCAGCCTAACATTCTAAGCAATTAAATGGGGTCTCTTTCTCTTCTTTAATAAATGAATTTTGCTCAAAGGATTTTCGGTCGGTCTGATCTCTTAATGGGCCAGTCATTAATAGGCTTTGGCCATGGGCCCATATAGTTAAGCCTACCAACTACTATAATACCAAATAACTTTCTTCTTTGGCAGCAATGCAGCATCATTAAATTTTTAAAAGCATAGAAAAATTATTGAATTTTGTATTTTTGTGGGTTTTAAATTTTATTTTATTTGATTTGAGCAGCCATATTTGCCAAGCCAGACTCCAGAGGGGCTTAAAGAATTGAGGCAGAAAGAGCTGAAGAATCTTAGGGGTGATGGCACTGGAGTCAGAAAATTATCAGATAGCGTATATGACTATGCTTTGTACAATGACTTGGGAAACCCGGATAAGGGGATTGACCTTGCTAGGCCTAAACTTGGAGGTGAAAAAATTCCATACCCAAGACGATGCCGTACTGGTCGCCTCCCAACTGATACCGGTAATTATGCTTACTTAATGCGCTAAACTGTCTGATATGTTATATTATATTATCAGACTATAGAGTCATATTTAAGTATGTGATTCAAATAGTCCGACACTATAATACGAGAAAAAAGTTTACAAGTGGCTTAGTCTTAATGGTCTATTTGCTTTGTGTGTGGCACAGATATGCTAGCAGAGAGCAGGGTTGAGAAGCCTCTACCAATGTATGTGCCTAGAGATGAACAATTTGAGGAGTCTAAAATGGACACATTCTCTTTTGGGAGGCTGAAGGGAGTCCTTCACAACTTGATCCCTTCCTTAATGTCCAGCTTCAAAGCTGACAAAGACTTCCGAGGATTTGCTGACATCGACAGCCTCTACAGTGAAGGCCTCAAATTGGGTTTGCAAGATGAACTATTAAAGAAGCTTCCACTTCCAAATATGGTCATGAAATTCCAAGACTACAACCAGGGCATTCTCAAATATGACACCCCCAAGATTCTTAGTAGTGAGTTTCATGTTCAACATGGTTTTAATTACCATATATTATATCATATTATAATTCCTCAATTCTCCCACCAAAGAAATAAGCATATAAAAATTATGTAGTGCGCCATCATAGTGTGTGATTAATTAATTAAAAACCATGAATTAAGTAGTTGTTTATTAGACTAAGATATTATTCCATGTGCAGAGGACAAGTTTAGCTGGCAGCGAGATGACGAATTTGCCCGCCAAGCAGTGGCAGGGGTTAACCCATTAAGCATTGAGAGGCTTAAGGTCTTCCCACCAGTGAGCAACCTTGACCCTAAGGTCTATGGGCCATTAGACTCTGCACTCAAAGAAGAACACATTTCACCTCATCTCTATGGCATGACTGTGCAACAGGTACCCATTACATCACTTGCTATTTTAATCTTTTTGGTGTTTTCTCTAAGTGGAAATGTTCTCATGCCACTCTCACCCATTGATTAAGTTGATTTTTTGTCTAAATCCCTTTTTATTGGACCATAGTTGGCTCATTTTGGTTTTTCTTATTGTTTGATTTTGCAGGCATTAGATGAGAACAAGCTCTACATAGTGGACTACCATGACGTTTACCTTCCATTTCTTGAGCGAATTAATGCTCTTGATGGCCGCAAGGCTTATGCTACACGTACCATTTTTTTCTTGACACCCACTGGAACTCTCAAGCCCATTGCCATAGAGCTGAGCCTCCCACCTGCAGGACCAAGTTCACGATCCAAGCGTGTTTTGACTCCTCCTGTCGACGCAACCACCACTTGGTTGTGGCAGCTTGCCAAGGCCCATGTCTGCTCCAATGACGCCGGAGTCCATCAACTCGTACACCATTGGTATGTTAAACTTGCCGCTATTTTCTGACGATATTAGCTAATCACATTATGTGATAATTGAAGTGCCATAATAATTTATTTAACAAGTAGACTTTATTTGTCACATAATGTGATCAGCTAATGTGACCAGAAAATGTGATCCCTTTTAATATAATTTTGTTGCTAACTTTGTACATGTTCTTGTGCTGAATATATGTTGCATTGATTGCAGGCTACGTACCCATGCTACCTTGGAACCATTTATATTGGCAGCACATAGACAATTGAGTGCAATGCACCCAATTTACAAGCTCTTGGATCCTCATATGAGATACACCCTGGAGATCAATGCATTGGCCCGGCAGAGCCTAATCAACGCCGACGGTGTCATTGAGGCGTGCTTCACCCCTGGCCGCTACGCCATGGAAATCAGTGCTGCTGCCTACAAAGGTTGGCGCTTTGACACCCAAAGCCTTCCAGCAGATCTCGTCCAAAGGTACGTGATTGAGTAACAAATTCTCTCTGTGTTTGATTCACTAAAGGTTATGGTACTTGTTGTTCTATGTTCTTTGTCTGAACTTTGGTCGAACACTTTGTAATGCAGGGGCATGGCAGTGCCTGACCCAACACAACCCCACGGCGTGAGACTTGTAATGGAAGATTACCCATATGGCAGTGATGGGCTACTAATCTGGGGTGCAATTGAGAACTGGGTTCGGACCTACGTGCACCATTACTACCCAGATGCGAGCCTTATTCGAAACGACAGAGAGCTACAAGGCTGGTACTCAGAGTCCATCAATGTAGGCCACGCGGATCTTCGCCATGAAAGCTGGTGGCCCTCATTGTCCACCCCAGAGGACCTTGTCTCAATCCTCAGCACCTTGATTTGGCTAGCATCAGCACAACATGCTGCACTCAACTTTGGTCAGTACCCTTATGGAGGGTACGTCCCCAATAGGCCTCCCCTAATGAGAAGGCTGATCCCGGAAGAGAACGACCCCGAGTATAAAAATTTCATAGCCGACCCACAAAAGTACTTCCTCTCAGCATTGCCGAGTGTCCTACAAGCCACAAAGTATATGGCTGTGGTGGACACACTGTCTACGCATTCGCCGGACGAGGAGTACCTTGGGGAGAGGCAACAGCCCTCTACTTGGTCCGGTGATGCTGCTGTTGTTGAGGCGTTTTACAGGTTCTCTGCAGAGATTATGGAGATTGAGAAGGAGATTGATAGGAGGAATTGTGATCCAAAGCTTAAGCATAGGTGTGGGGCTGGGGTGCTGCCTTATGAGCTACTTGCTGCTAGTTCTGAGCCTGGGATTACAAGTAGAGGTGTGCCTAATAGCGTTTCAATATGAGGTTAACAATTTCGGGGTCTTCAATTGCTTTATTATTTGGGGGTGGCAATGACCATTCCCTCTATATTTTGTAATTAGATGGTAAAATGGATTTTGGGTATGTTGCGGATGTATATGGTATACAGCTAATCGTAATAAATGTTCTAGAAATTGGTTATCATCTATTTCTATAACGTTTGAAATTTGTTTCGTGTGACTACAATATTATTTGATTATATTATTAATTCACACAAATTATAATACATGCACAATTATTTAAATTTAAAACTTGAAATTCTAAATAATATATCTTTAAAAATTATACACAATCATTTAAATAGATTGACATCAATTGACTATTGACATTCATTCTAACATTAGCGCAATTGTTATAAGCTTGAAAGAGGCCAATGTTATTGGCAGTTTTAGAAAGTAAGAAGGGTATGTGCCTATGTGGTTTCACAAAAAGTGTTTATGAATCCCTTTTTTATTTTGCTCACACATTAGTAGATTTCAAATAACATGAATTATGTAAAATTAAGTAGAAGACCAAATCCTTAACAAATATGACACGTGTAAAAATTTGATCGGGTAATTTTGTTTTTCTCCTTTTTTATTGGCGGATGTTATTCCAACTACTTTTTCAAGCTCAGTTGACCATTCTCCTTATTTATTTTGCAAATACCCTAATATACCCTTACTGTAAATAAAAAAATGAGCAAATAACAATTTAGTACCTCAACTTTATATGTTGTTTCAATTTAGTACCCCAACTTTAAAACCTTGCAAAAAAGTACCTCAACTTTCATTTTGTATCAATTTAGTACCACAACTTTAAAACCTTGCAAAAAAGTACCTCAACTTTCATTTTGTGTCAAAATAGTACCTCCGTTAGTTTTTTTGTCAAAATAGCAGGGGTATTTTCGTCTTTTTCTTAAATTTAAAAAAAATTTATTTTTTTTGAATAAAAAAATAATATTTTTTTTTGAATAAAAAATAATAAATTTTTTTTTTAATAAACAAATTTAAAAAATTTTAAAAAATAAAAATAAAATTTTTTTTGGGTAAGGGGTGCAGGGCGGGGAGGGGAAGGG
>QANW01003611.1:1360812-1418235 GCA_003254865.1 Dryas drummondii
GGGGGGGGAGGGGGGGAAGGGAAGAACCAAATTTTTTTTTTAATTTTAATTATTTTAAAATAATTATTTTAAAAATTTTATTTTTTTTAAATTTTTTTTAATTTAAGGAAAAGACGAAAATACCCCTGCTATTTTGACAAAAAAACTAACGGAGGTACTATTTTGACACAAAATGAAAGTTGAGATACTTTTTTGCAAGGTTTTAAAGTTGGGGTACTAAATTGATACAAAATGAAAGTTGAGGTACTTTTTTGCAAGGTTTTAAAGTTGGGGTACTAAATTGAAATAACATATAAAGTTGATGTACTAAATTGTAATTTGCTGTAAAAAAATTTATAAACAAATAATCACAAAAACCCATCACCTCCCACCCCCTCGACGAGCCCCTAGCCATCACCTCCCATCTCCACCGGCGACCTCCTTCCTTCTGTCTCTCTCTCTCTCTCCCTCCCATTATTTTATTGTCTCTCTCTCTCTCTCTCTCTCCTATTTCTCTGTCTTTATCTCTCCTGCAGGTATTGCCTGAAGAACACGCGGTCGGCATCGGAGGCCAAGCGCTCTTCGGTTGCGGCCAGTTCATGGCCGCCGGCACCGAAGGCACCCTCGACAAGTTCTGTGTTTCTATCTTTTTCTCTCAAATCGAAAGTCGATGAGTGGTCACCTTGTCGGCATGATCATCCGGTGAGGAAGGGAGAGAGAGAAAGATAGATAAAGAGTGGGAGGGAGAGAGAAAAAGAGAAATGATGGGAGGTCTCCGAAAGTCGAAGGTGCCGCTGGCGACGGATATGGCCGGTCGATGGCTGCCTGGGGACTGGGCCGGGTGGGCAGGGGGTTGATGGCTAGGATTTTTCTTTTTAAAGGGTATAATAGGAAAATTTGGCCTTAAAGGGCGGTGAACTCAGCACTGTAAATAGCCACACCCTTTTGTATTTCAAAACAGTCTATCTATACTCACTACATGGGCTTTGTCTGATAATTAAGCCTGCCAACCTCTCCGGCCCATGTTTCTAGTTTGATTCTGGGTTCTATTCTATACTTTTATATGACACATGCATTGGTCTATTGGCCCGTTAAGTATTAGTCCGACCCATTAGGCCGCAGCCCACCTTCCCAATGTTTTAGCCCAAGATCGGGAGGGTGAGCTGCGGCCCATGCCCACCCTCCTACTTAGGTAGCTTTGATATTAGTAAAGTTTAGTGCGAACAGATGGGAAAGCTATTGGTATAAATTTAGGGAAATTAGTAATAATTAAGGGATGACCCATATGAATTCCTTTATTTATAATCCATGATCATGACTTCATTGACTTGGATGGTGGCTTTCTTTTCCATTCTTTTTTTTTTTGGCCAAGGCTTTCTTTTCCATTCAAACATTGGGTACAACATTGTAATTTTGTAAAGAAGTAGTATTAAAGTGAAATTTAATATGTATTTGTATTAACTTGATATACATTGTTTGCCAATTTTCTATTAACTTAAATTTTTTTAGACACAATAGTTGTCTAACATAATATTAAAATCGTAAAGTTTGCTTGTTTTTGTTTGTTAATATATATGTTGTTCTACATGTTGTTGGCGTATTAATTCCTTATCAATTTGTACTTTTGAGCTTTTGGCAACAGTGGTTCCCTATTAGCTTAATATGGTATCAAAACCTTATTTTTAGGAAGTTTTGAGTTCAAATCCTTCATTCCTTAATTTAATTTTGAAGTCGATCTTGGATTCAAATCATTCATTTCCCATTTTTCTTATTTATGTCTGTCAGTATAAATTTTTAGTAAAGTTGTTATCTTGTACAGTGAAATTAACCTTCAAAAAAATCTGCCCATGCTGTACCTAGCTTTAAACTCAGTCGAAATTTTGTTTTAACAAACAACCTACCCCACTTTGATAAAGAAAACAACTTTTCTTCAAATCATGCATTGCAAAGAGGCAACAATGTGGGAAAGCCATTTCCTTAATTACGTGGTGTACAACATCCACCGGGTGATAATGTTCACCATGGTAAGCAAAAATGATTCCCTCTAAGATATGTGGCAGTGTATGCATGCAAATTACAAAAATGTGCAGGATGGAGCATATATATAATATGCAACCTGATCAATTGGATACAATTATTAAAATTTTCTCCCTTATACAAGACAATAACTTCTATTATAGGCGGTGTATGACAGGATGCATTGGCTCCATTGACAGATTACTCTTTTAGAATTTAGATAGTATATGTGTTTTAGGTTTTATAGGATTTTAATATATAGTTAAAACTAGGGTATTTATTTTTTAGCTTTCTTGGTTAGAATTACTATTTTCAGCAGTGCAAATGCAATTTCATAAATCCTACCAAGCACACTGCAGACCAACAAAGAATTAAAGTGAGGAATGTGGATTAGAGGCTAATTCGGACTTAGGTTAAACCTCTTGCATTAATGTTTGAAGGTTTTGATACCATGTTAATTAGCAAGCTAGTTAGATAACCATTTTGGTACTGTTAAACAATGGGAAAAATAATTTTATCATAAAATAAGCGAACAGTGTGCTTGTATTAATTCTAAGAGTTCAATTATTATACCCTAAATCCTACATCGCATAAAAACACTAAGAAAATCCAGAAAATGAAACCACAATGAAAGAGTCATGAATTAATGGCCCATGGCTTTTGTGTGGTTGCAGGATATGCATGCACGATTGATTTGCTGATTGAGCTTCTTTCTTCTTTGTCACCAGACTCAGATGTCACATGGTACATAATTAGTCCTTCCACTGCAGATCGAGTCCAGTACTGCTTTATCAGACCTACAGAGTGTGCAATAGATAGATATGATGTCATGCACTCATGCTTGATGCTTGATCACCTACATAAATATTTCCATACCACTTGTTCATTTCCAATAATACACAGAAGTTAACCTGTACGGTCACAGTTTATGGCCCATGTTTCCCATCCAACACACCAATAATTGTGATTGAATGTGTGGTCTATTAGTATTCTATTAATAAACTTATATATATATATATATGTTATAATTTGAGTAAATATGTGCTTATATAATACTATTATTACTTGCTATAATTAATTTTTCAAAAAATTACAAGCTGAATTTACTTTTGGAAACATATGTTTAGTTGTTGTACAAAATTAAAAAAGGAGCGAAGAAGATGAGGAATTTAAGAGAGAATGAATTCTAACTTCTATGCAACTTGACCTTTTTTTCATAGTAACTAAGGTCAATGGGAATAAGAAATCAAATACTTATTAATTTATTATAATTTAAGACAATTGTTCACACTGAATGCCCAACAGTCTTATTATTAGAGAATAAGAAATCAGACACCTGGCTATCACAATTTATGAAATTGTTCACACTGAATGTCGTACTTAGCACACTTGTGTGTTAAGAAACAGGCCCACCAAATTACCAGCTTAATTTATATTTTCTAATTTCTAGAGAAATTAAAAGTTATAGAGAATTGTAGGAACAATTTAGCCCTACAAAACGAGAATTGGACAATTGCACAGGACTTGGATATGACTACTACTCTACAATGTTAAATTGCAGGTCAGGTGTAACTTGTAAGCAAACAAAATAGTGTTACAATAGCTAAGATTCAAAATTTATAGAGATTTATTTTGGTATCTGTGACATTACACCGTTCTATTATTTGATGTTATTTTCCACTTTTTAAGGGTATTTTAGTCTTTTTAACATCTCATTTGTACACTTGAGACACATACCACGTAGTCTGTGGTTGATTTTGCTCTTTGAATAACTCGCACAACTTTTGGGCAACTTTAATCACACATCATTTGAATTAACATGAATGAAATGCTTACAGAGATAATCAGATAACGAGTTGTTTTGTGTCATTTATATATTAGCAAAACGAAACGCTACAAAAAATTGTGAGTTTAACTCATAAATATATATCTAAGAAATCTATTTATTTTCAAGTCAAACAAAATGACTTAAAAATAAATTTTTTTTATGACGTCGTATGTAATTTTTACAAAATTATACTTTGTTATGATGCAGTATGTAAAGAGTTACACTTTATAATTTCGTAAATTATATTTTGTTGAATGATGTAGTATTGTTTTAAGGTTTAAGTATTTAGAGTTTAGGTTTCATGACTTTATATTTAGGATTTTAAGACTTTAGCCCTAAATTCTATAGACTATATCATAAATTTTAAACTCTAAACAAAATTAAAAAAAAATTAAACTAAAATTTGGGTATGTTTGAGTTTGAATAGTATTGAGAGTTAATTACACTGACATCTCTGAAGTTTATCGTTTTTTCACATACACTCCATGGGGTTTCAAAAATTACACATACACTACATGATGTTTTAAAACTATTGCATATAACCCACTATAAGAGAAAAAATAAATAAACAAAAAAGAAAATATTTGTATTGAGGTTGAACCTTACAGTTTGAGTAATCTTATTAGGTTATTTAATCCCTTAGCATGCATTTTTGTATAATTTATCATTATTTTTCATCTCACGATATAAGGTTATATGCAACAGTTTTAAAATTTCAGGGGTGTATGTATAATTGTTGAAATCCTAAGGGGTGTATGTGAAAAAACGATAAACTTTATGAACGTGTAAGTGTAATTAACTCATAATATTGAATACTTCATATTTGATATTTTTTTAAATTGTGGCTGAGAAGTATTTTTTATATCTTAAAAGTAAATAAATTAGAAGTTTAAATTTATGATTAAATTAAAAATATTGTATGTCGACTGTCGAGCTTATTAATAAAGAACACTAGTATATAGCGGTGCTTCGGAGGTCAATAAAGTGGGTCTGCGGTCTGCCATATATTTTTCTATCTGCCCCAGTGTTTAAGACAACCTAAGCCAGTAAGCAAAGAGCCATCGATGCGCACATTGACTAAAATGTCCACTTAAAGAAAACCAATTATTCAATTTTCTTTTGCCTCCGAGCATCCCACAATTTTCCAGGAAACTCAGAAGAAACTGAAAATGATTTTCCAATCTTAAGGTCAAGTCTTCCACATATTTCCCACCCACCACCCTTTTGTATTCTTTATAATGATATGGTGGGTTTCCTATTATTTTCTCCAAAAGGCTTAAAAAAAGGTTTTCTCTTTTCATTTCAAGCATTGACCAAGTATAGTGTTAGTATTTCTCTTATTCAAAACTCATTCTAAGCTTTATTTGTTTAACAAATAAAATATAGATACATCATTTTTTTTGTTAATCAACTAGCGTTTTTTAATGTTGAAAGAGATGTGATTTGGCATATCTTAGAACGTTGGATTACTTTAATGAACATGATTTTATAAAAGGCGTGCAACAGCCAACAGCCCACCCTCTAAAGGCAGAGAAGCAAATCCGGCTAATTGATTGACCAACGAGTTAATCGCAGGGGCAATTTGGGAAATTAACTAAGTTAATCGCATAAAATCAACTTGGTATCACTGGAGTCGTGAATAACGACAGTTTTAAGATGATAAAATATATCCAAAGGGTCCGTCCTCGCCATCAAGTTGCATCAATTATAAATGCCCCTATCTAACAAACTTAAACACACACCAACACTTGTCACCACCACACACACACCCAAGCAACCAACAATGGAGGGCACTGCCACTTCTTGGGCTGCATACGCAGCCGCATGGCTGGGAGCTCTAGCCCTCCTCCTCCTCTCCCGCCGCTTCCGGCGCCGCAAACTCAATTTGCCACCCGGCCCAATGCCCTGGCCCATAGTTGGAAACCTCAACTTAATAGGCCAACTCCCCCACCGCTCCGTCCACGCTCTCTCGCAAAAATACGGGCCCATCATGCAGCTCCGGTTCGGGTCATTCCCCGTTGTGGTGGGCTCCTCAGTTGAAATGGCCAAGGCCTTTCTCAAAACCCACGACCTGACATTTGCCGGCCGGCCCAAATTCGCGGCCGGCAAATACACCACCTACAACTACTCGGACATCACTTGGTCCCCTTACGGCCCATATTGGCGCCAGGCCCGTAAGATGTGCATCATGGAGCTTTTCAGCAACAAACGGTTGGAGTCCTATGAATACATAAGAAGAGAAGAAATGAATGCTTTGCTGAAAGGCTTGTATGACTCCTCCAACACCAACATTTTGCTGAAAGACCATCTCTCAACTGTGAGTCTCAATGTCATAAGCCGAATGGTGCTGGGAAAGAAGTACACAGACGAATCGAAAGACGCGATTGTGAGCCCAGTTGAGTTCAAGAAGATGCTAGATGAGCTGTTCTTGCTGAGTGGGGTGTTGAACATTGGGGACTCAATTCCTTGGCTTGATTTCTTGGACTTGCAAGGGTACATAAAGAGGATGAAGACCTTGAGCAAGAAGTTCGATAGGTTCTTGGAGCATGTGCTGGATGAACATGTTGCACAGAGGAATGCTGCTGGGAAAGACTTTGTTGCTAAAGATATGGTGGATGTGCTTTTGCAGCTTGCTGATGATCCTACCCTTGAAGTGAAGCTTGAAAGGCATGGGGTCAAGGCTTTTACCCAGGTATGATTCATTCATTCTTTTACAATAATGGATCACTTGATATTTTTCGTTGGATCTCCTATGTGACTCATACGCGTTATTATTTTATTTGTTAGAAATAAATAATATCTACAACGACTTGGACTTTGAATAAATTTAATACTGTCATATTATTTGATAAACAAATTTAATAAGTGTAAGTTGTAGACTTGTAGTAAGTAATCAACTATTCATGCAATAATACGTACTCAAAAGATATAGAACAGCATATATCGTACCCAAAATAATTCTTTTTACAATAATACGTAGGTAATCAGAGGTGTTAGATACTGAACTATTCATGTCAATATTATTTCACATAAAAGTATAAAACCAAGTTTCAAAAGTAGTTCCATGTATGGACAAATGAAACAATATTGCTCCATTATTTGGTATCTAACATTTTGGGATTTGCTTTGGTATCTCGAGCATTACTCTTACTCATGGTTTTGTTAATGGATTCAATTAGGACCTAATTGCCGGTGGAACGGAGAGCTCAGCCGTGACCGTGGAATGGGCAATCTCGGAGTTGCTAAGGAAGCCAGAGGTTTTCAAGAAGGCAACAGAGGAGCTAGACAGGGTGATTGGTAGAGAAAGATGGGTTGAAGAGAAGGACATTGTCAATTTACCTTATATTGATGCCATTGCTAAGGAAACCATGAGGCTGCACCCAGTGGCACCCTTGTTGGTGCCAAGACTAGCCCGTGAAGATTGCCAAGTTGCTGGCTATGACATTCCCAAGGGCACCAGAATCCTAGTCAGTGTGTGGACCATAGGAAGAGACCCTAACTTGTGGGACAACCCCAATGAGTTTTGCCCTGAGAGGTTCATTGGCAAGGACATTGATGTCAAAGGCCAAGACTTTGAGCTGTTGCCATTTGGGTCAGGCAGGAGGATGTGCCCTGGCTACAGCCTTGGCATAAAGGTGATTCAGTCAAGTCTGGCCAATCTCTTGCATGGGTTCACATGGAGATTGCCTGATAACATGAAGAAAGAGGACTTGGATATGGAGGAGATTTTTGGGCTTTCAACACCCAAAAAGTTTCCCCTTGTTGCAGTCACTGAGCCTCGGCTTCCACCTCATGTTTACTCAGTGTGAATGTGTGATTAAGTGTCTTGGTTTTAGCTAGTTCCCCTTGAATAATCAGTACTGGGATTCCAACTTCTACAGTTCTACTATATATTTGCTGTGTCTTGTGCATTTTAATTAGCATAAGTTTGCTATAGCTTTACAATTATGCTGAGATTGTTATGCGTACGATCCCAATCCAAAGCTCTCATTGTAATTTTCTGGTTTTTCACTTTTCTTTCTCTGTGGACATGGTAAAATCTACATCTTCAATGTGGCTTCAAAGAAAGAAGCAATCACTTGCTACCAGGTGTCAGACAATACAGTGTATAAGTGGCTTCCACTTCCTATAGGGACCACTGCCCCAGACTCCACTTCTCTACAACTTTAATCACAATTTTCACTATCTATCAAAAGAGTTTGCATAAGGCCATCTTAAATTAAATAAAGGAATTATTGATAGGAGAAAATATATGGAATGCAATTCTAATTAAGGCCAACTTCACATTGTTATCTTAATTTTGCTCTATGCCCATTGGTCCTGAAGATATTGACCATCTTCAAGCATATAATTTCCCTCTTCTGATGAACTAAAGGACTATGGCCACTACTAAAAGCTGGCCAATAATCTGGAAGGGTCACTATCCTCTGCATGCAGAAGGACCTAAAAAAATATAAAATGTTATCACCCTGCAAAAATTTGAGAATCTAAAAGGGTATGGACAAGCACTAGCAGTCAATTTATGTAAGAAAACTGGGCTAAATCTTCCATGGGACATGCCCCATATGGGGCATGCCTCATGGAAGAGTCTCTCAGAAAACTGTATTTCTGTTGTCTCTTTCAAGTGTCAACAACAAAAACACAGTCACAGCTGCACATTTGAGCCAACAACTATCAACTTCTTCCCCAAACTCTAATGCAATAACAGCCAAAATCAAACTCAAATTTCACAAAGAGGTACAAAATCCATCAATTACCAGCTCAATTATAAAAGGGGAGAAGAAAAACTATCAAAGTCATAACACCCAAATGAGCAAGCTGGTCATACACTAATATAGTAACATGCCAAAGCCTAAAGCTCATGAGCTCATAAAAGTTATAACACAATTACAGTAACTGTTACTTCACAATTACACACACTGAAATATCCAACATCATATAGGAGAAAACTGAGCATTGAGAGCAAGAGTTGTTCTTCATACTCCACATCTACATTGTCTCGGCCAAAAAATGATTGAAGCATATACAAAGAAACTAAATTGAGCCCACAAATCAATCAAAAATAGATAAAATATCTAAACATAAAATCATAGCACCAGCAGAAAAATTGAAATCAACAATAATTTGAACTAAAAAAAGAAATCAACAATAATACTCATGATGACAGCTCATAAATCAAAAATAGACAGACAAACACTACCCCACCTGGTGGGCCTAGCTGATTAGTTTAGGCCCAACAACATGCATGGGCACAGGCCCACAAGCCCACAGAGACACATGCCACGGTTTTAAAACAGGGAACAGTGAGAGTAAACGACATATCTGGAATGCTATCGAGCAATATGAGAAAACCGTTAAGTCTGACGGCGATGTTTCTCCGCCGTTACTGTTTGTCAATTCCGCTGTCGTCGTCGACTCTCTTTCCAACTTCGCGCTTCTTTTCTTCCCCAGCTCCGACAAACTCCTCGGCCTTCGCGGACGCCGACTCGGCGGCGTCGACTCAGTGCAGCGAGTTGACGCGATTGGCAACGCTGGTGGAGGGCTGCGACTACGAGCACTGGCTCGTGGTGATGGAGCCTCCTAAGGGGTATCCACTTCGCGATGAGATCGTCAGTGGCTATATCCAAACCCTAGCCATGGCCCTCGGAAGGTAAAACCCGAAATCGCTGAGAAACATAGCGACTTCATTCATTTCATGGTTTAAAATGAAATTTTTGTTTGCAGACGTATGCGCTGTCAGAAACAATGTTTTTTAAGTTGCTAAACTTTAAATAATGAAGAACCGTTGTCTCGTTTAGCGTCTTCTACATTGGAAAAACGCTTTTCTAAACCTCGGTTTCTTTGTTTTAGCTTGATTTTTGGTTTCAGTTATTTTATTTCTTTCAAATACTTTATTGTGGTTGATGATTGCAGTGAAGAGGAAGCAAAGAAGTCGATTTACTCTGTTTCTACCAAGTACTACTATGCATTTGGCTGCAAAGTCCCAGAGAATTTGAATTTTAAGATCAAATGTAACCTTTTTCTTCAAAACTCCTTCAATTTCTTTTTTGGTTTTTATTTGGTTTTAACGAAATTAAATTGGTTGCAGCTCTGCCAAATGTGAGATGGGTTCTACCAGATTCTTACTTATGCCATGGTGAAAATGACTATGGAGGTATTGTTTCTTGCTATTTATCTTCAATTCTTCATGTTGAGCTATTATTAGTTTATTGGTTTGGATTCAAGTTTCTACAAGTTAAGTGGATTTGGGGTAATACCATGACTGATGTGTATTCAATTGCTCCCGTTGAATCTGTTTCTTTTATGAGCTTTGCTTGTACAGTCACACAGTTGACTGTTAATGTGCATGAGATCCATGGCATGACTCACTAACATCAATAACTGACAATTGTCCACACACGCATAGGCAACTGCCATTAGTATTTGCCTTCTTCTATTTGTTGATGGAATTTTGTTTGACCAAATTAAAAAAGGACATTGAAATGTATACATTTGAAAGATTCTGATATTGATACGAGTCATTGCGAATAATCCCTAGTCATCACTCATCAAGTAGAGTTAGAATGTAATTCCAACACATAATACCATATGGATTCATCTAAGTGATGTGGAGCCACTAGTAGGAAAAGAATGAAATCCTTTTTCTTTTCTGAATAGGAGAAAGAAAACTGATTCTTGTTTCCGAGAAAAAGAAAATTCCATATTTAAATAGGCAATTTATCATTTTCTTTGCTAAAAATGGTCTTCTTTTTGGACAGGAGAACCCTTGGTTGATGGGGTCGTTGTTCCATATGATGAGAAGTATCATGCAGACTGGTTGCGCGATGAAAATGACAATAAATATGATAGCAGAACATGCTCAAAAAAAGCCAAGGGAAAGTGACAGGAAATCAACTTCAATGGAAAAATTACTGCTCCTCCTCGACTATATAAATTGGATCAGGCTGTTCAAGTTTTACCTCCAGGAGATAGAAGCAAGAAATCATAATGAGAAGCAATTGCATCAACCTCAATGTTAGAGTGACTTATCATTTGATTGGAGCATCCCAGGTTGTCTCTGTAGTGAGAGACATATAGCTGATGAATTGATACCTTACTGGGGGTTGGAATGAACAGCATAGTGGCTTGCTAACACCAGGGAAAAATAACTTCCATCTTTTGTAATATATATTGAGAGATGTAACTGCAAGAACTATGCTGAATTGCATATAGACTTTTTGTAGAAGCTAAATAGTTTTATCTTCAAGCTATGAAATAGTTTTATTTACATTATGAGATAGTTTTATCTTCAATAAACTATGCAGAACTGCAGATAGACTTCTTGTAGAAGCTAAATAGTTTTATCTTCAAGCCATGAAATAGTTTTATTTACATTATGAGATAGTTTTATCTTCAAGCTAAACCAAGTTCTAGCTTTCCTACTCATCTTTAGTTAAAATTTTCTTTGCATTTAAGTTATGTAATCCAAGCCCTTATCTAAACCATACTTAGGTTTAAGGATCATACAAGAGAAAATGGAGAGCTCCCACTTTTTATCCTAGACCCCATTAAACATGGGACCCATATGCTTGCTTATTGTAGTCATAGGCCATAGCAAATACAAGTTTCACCAAATATCTTCAGTTACATCAGCATCACACAACTTCTAATATATGAGTTCAAATTTAGGCCAAGTTGGGATATTTGGGTGGGGTTGGTGCAGGGTGGAAATGGAAGTAACCTTATTTCTTCTCATACACAATAAAAATATGTACCCTCTGACCTCTGTTGGGTGGGTTGTTCAAACCTTTGATTCATGAGTCATGCTATATGAGCTGGTTTTGAAAGAGAAGGGAGAATTTAATGTAAAACGACTGAGAATATTGACTAGAATATTTACACCCCCAGAAACTAATGGAAGATAGAATAGGAGAGGATTAAATAGTCGCTGCCAGCATAGCGTCCATAACAAGTTAAAGAAAGTCACCTTTCACTCTTTCAATGACTGCATAGTTTGAAATTGGCGGTTTGCAATATTTACACAGAAGTCTCTACACTTCTGGCTAATGTCAATGTATTTTTGGCTTATGAAGCAAAAACTGAATCTGAATCTGTCTTTCTACATGGGAAAGCATAGAAATTATGGCTTAGGAAAAAGACAGACTTGTCTCAATTCTCAAATCACTTGTATTTCCTTGTATTTTTTAAAAAAATCGAACTTGTATTTCCTTGTAAGAAGGTAAGAAAAGCTACAAAAATCTAAATCCAAAGGCCCACCAGGAACAACATACACAAGGGAAAATCTCCTATTATTGAAAATAAAGAAAAAGAAATAAAATAAGTCTAAGAGTCTAAGACTATGGTACACATATATAGTTTTTTTCTTTTAAACTTTTCCCAATTGCCTCCTGTGCTTATTTGGGAGAGTATAAACCAGTTCCAAGAACTCTATACAGATGAGTATCAGAATAAACAGTACTAGACCTCAATGACTTAATCCCACGTCTATGCCTATGACCTTTACGCCGGTGGCTGCCCTTCACTTTCACTTCCACCTCTTTTTCTTCACCTTTGTTTTCATTTTTCACCACGCCACACTCAATTTGATCCTCTCTTCCAATCTTTTGCACCCCACATTTGTCATTTCCTTCAGTTGGAACAATGTATATAAAGGGTCCACTTGGGATGTCCTTCAAGTCCATTAGAGGCTTTAAGGTCTTGACCACAGTGCTCATTTTGGGTCTAGACTTGGGGTTAAGGCTCAGGCATTGGTAAGCCAATGCAGCTGCCTTCCTAGCCCCTTCAGCCGAGTACTGACCCTCAAGTCTTGGGTCCATCACACGGTCAAGTTTATGGGAGTCCTTCAAAAAGGGCCTAGACCACTCCACCAGGTTCTGTTCCCTACTAGGACGGCTCTCATCCATGGACCTTCTGCCTGTTAGTAACTCCAAAAGAACTACACCGAAGCTATATACATCGCTCATTGTTGTTAAATGACCTGAAAACAAGCACAGCAAAGGAGTTGTGAATATTTATTGTAGAAATTTTCAATGCTATTGACGAAAGTACAAGTTTAATGTGGGCTAGTCGGGAAATGAGTTAGAATTAGAATAAGTTATTAGTTGGATCTCATCCTAATGTACCTGTCATGATGTATTCTGGGGCTGCGTAGCCATGTGTGCCCATGACAAGCGTTGTAACGTGTGTTTGATCTCCTTCCGGGCCATCTATAGCTAGACCAAAATCTGAGAGCTTAGCTGTGTAATCCTGGGGGGAAAAGGAAGATGTTACTCATTAGTTTTGTCAGATCATGAGCAATATATATGCTGCATATGAAGAGGGTTAAGGAGAGAAAGGTTACAGAGTCTAGCAAGATGTTTGAAGCCTTGAAATCTCGATATATGACTGGCTTTTCTTCCTCGTGGAGGCAACTGAGGCCTTTTGCAGCTCCAATTGCTATTTTCATTCTTGTCAACCAAGGCAAGGTTCCAGAGTAACCTGCATTAACGAACAAACAAACAAGTTCATAAATTTTTGTGATCCTGCTAATAAGAAACATAGCATGACCAAAGAACAAACATATAGAACGATCCTGCTAATAAAGTATGAACTCACAAATCAACAATTTTTTGTGACTGTTTCAAAATTTTCTTCTGCATGCATGATCACAATTGTAGTTAAATGATAGCTTGCAGAATGTATATTTACTTTTGAATAGTTGGTTCTCTAAGTTGCCTCTTTCCATGTATTCATACACAAGAAGCCTATCTTCGTCTTCGCAGCAGTACCCGATCAAGTTAACAAGATGGGGGTGTTTTAATTGCCCAAGAAAAATCACTTCAGCCTGCAATAGAAAATTGTTGGAGAATTAACATTTTTGTACCTCAGGAAGCATATGATTACAACCTATAGCTAGCTTCAAAATAGGTAAGAATGAATGCTTACCAGCCACTCCCTATGTCCTTGTTTTCCATCTAAATCCAAGACCTTAACAGCCACAGGTTGAGCTTCCAAGCCAGGCCTAACTTTGTCATCAATGAACCCTTTGTATACCCGCCCGAACCCACCTTCACCAAGATAGTTGCTTTTAGAGAAGTTTTGGGTAATCTTTTTGAGCTCATTTTGTGCAAAAATATGAAGGTTTGATCCAATAAGTGAATTTGACAGATCACTGAGGACTGTGCAGACTGATGAGTTGCTCAAATCAGAAAGAGACAATCTCCTGGAAGAATTTTCTTTGGATACTTGGGATTTTTGTTCTAAGGCTGGGTTGTGATTTGCCTTGAAACAACTAGGTGTGAAGAGCTTGAGTGCAAGTTTCTTGAGGCTCATATTTCTGAACCTATCTATGGTTTGGCTCAGGTTAGTTTCAAAAAAGAAAAAGAGCCTTATTTGTGTGGCCAAAACATAAGGTTGGATCAAATTAGAGAAAGATGTGGGGGGGTAGATATAGGTTATAATTTGGGAGACTACAAAAACAAGTCAAGGATCCAATGATAACCCTCCCTCTTCTTTTCCTTGTTGGCAAATATTCATGTCTTTATGTAAATGGAAGTCTTGTGGCTCCAAGAAAAGATTTCAGCCTTAAAACATTATTTTATTTCAGGCCCAAGTCTAAATTAATATAAGTTCTATTGGTCCCTCCATGATTTTGAAGGTTTACTGCAAAAAAAACTTTTGGATGGTTCATATTATAAAGACCAGGTCAAGCGTTTTGTTTGTTTTGATCATGTGTCAGAATGGAGTTTCTTAGTGGGATCGAGATTTCTGAAAATTGGAAAATGGAAAGTGTTCAGAGAAAGCCATTCAAGTGGAAAAATATATGTTGTCATTTCTTTGTAATCTGAAATTTAAGACCGTTTTGGTATCCTACTTAAATTATTATTATTTTTCAAAAATTAAGATTTTTTTTTTTTGTTTACCAAACATATTTTTTTGTTTTTTGTTTTAAATAATTTTTAAATTGAATACCAAACAGGTCCTAAACTGTTCTTTCCCTCTCACGTGTTTGGTGGTTCACTGAACAATAAAAGGGGATCTAGTTTTGGAATAGAAACTTTTGCCCGTTACTGTGTAATTCAGTGTTCTGATAAAACATACTCCGTCTTTAGATTTCCTGTGTATGCAGTGTACATGTGCTGCATGTATTTGATTTTAATGTCAATAGAGCATAATCTCTGAATATCATGTTTGGTATGTACTTTTTGTTCTTCACACTCTTGGCTGTAAACACAACAATTTAAGATGCCAAATTGGAAGATTTTTGTGAAACTCTAGAAGAAACACCTTAATGAATCATAAAATTTTGAATCTCAATTAACGAGATGTATTTCCTTTGTTTATATTTAGGTTTACTCTAGTCAAAATTCTATAGTACAAATACGTATGACATTCCAACAAAAATTTTAACCCTTATATTTTGATAGGTTTTATTTTTTATACTAATTAAGTTACAGATTTGTGAACCATTAAATTTGTTTATATATCATACGATATTCGTATCATAGACGAACTCGAACTCCTACCGTTATATCCGTTGTCAATGACTAAACTTTACAAAAAGGCTTTGGCGACTATAGCATCAAGGAGAGCTAAATGGCCTACCAAGTACCAATAGATGACAGGAGCTTGTATTGGTTACAACCAACATGACGAGTAAATGAAAATTCAAAATCTGTCATTTGACGCGATCAAAAAGAAGATGGAATAGGGGAGAGAAAGAAGAAGGAAAGAGAGAAAGAATCATATTCATCCCCTTTTCTTTTTTGGGCCATTCATCCCTTTAATGCTTTCCTTAAAGTTGTGTGTGGCAGGGTCGCTGTATGTGTATGAAACTGAGAAAGAGTTACAGGCTTACCAATTAAGGAGTGAGTGGGGGGCGCCAAACCATTTTGCAAGGCGTTCGTTCAATATTGTTGCTTCAAAGTTGAAGGGGTGTTTAACCAAGAAAGTGAAGTAAAATTATCACTTTGATTTTCCATGTATTTGGGATCAAAGCCTTTTGTTTGTCTATGACTCTATATGGCTGACGAATATCATTAGATTAATTAATCTCATGAGAAAACACATAGACAATGCCACTAAGATAATAAATATGCAGGAGTTTGTAGTACTAGCCGTTAAAAACATTTACTCTTATAACCAAAGTTCTAAGTTTGAACTTGTCATCCCCTATTATGGTTTGATCAAAAATATATTATTCTTTTTCAATTATTTAAATCAAACGTTTTGATTTTAAAAAGTGAATTTTCTTTTTTATTATAAAGAAAACAAAAAATGAGAGAATTTAAACTCTTAACTTAACTCAATGAGTAAGTTTAATCAAAAGTTTCGTTTGTAATAAGTGAAATTTTAAAAACTATTTATTTTTTCTCCGGCTAATATAAGTGACAATACATCTAATGATTGAATTTACTTTAATAAAATATTAGTTTTACAATTATGTTAATCCAATTATTAAATGAATGTGTTGTCCCTCAATTATCTTTGATATAAGGGAGACTCATTCTTCTTCCTCTCCCATTTTATTTCCCGTCTCTTTCCCTCTAATTAAAACACACAAACAAAAAATTGCAACCATAAGCCAAAATCCAAATTTTCTTATTTTAAATCATTCCATAAATAAAAAATTGAAACCCTCTTACAAGTTACAACCAGGACCCATGAACCAACAACCGCTGATTCCTGGATCTTATGAATAACAAAAAAAAAAAATGTATTAAGACAACCAAAAAGGGACAACTGAAGGATATTTTTAATATGATTAGGCTGAAGGACATTTGTAACATTACTAGCCACTAAAAAATGAAGACTCACAGGAGAGATATTAAGATTTATTTGCTTGTGAAGTGGGGCACCTAACATTCATAATTACAAGGAATACCCTCTTGAACCTGTCAAGAAAAAGACACATGCATATTTTAATTGTAGCCAAAGGGCAAGAAAACATAATAAGGTTGGTACTTTGATAAAACCTTGTTACAATCGCCCATGGCGACCACAACAAGAATGTCAAGAACAATTCCCTCCAATAAGGTTTACAGAAAAACCTTGTTACAATCTTAAATCTTTCCTCAGTGACCACACAAGAGTCTCTAGAAACACACGGTTGCCGTCTGATCTCAACTATTATTAAACTATTCAAAGGACTTGTGTGTGCTTTGCTTGTCACAAAACCCAAATCACTTTTTTAGTGAATTTGGTTTCAAACAAAACCCATGTCAATATCAATCATCCACTGATACATTACTTTTATAAAGTCCCCCTATTCCTATGTAAGCATCCACTAGACCCCTATTTTGACTGACCCCCAAAAGAAAAACATTGTTAACATAAGAGTAGATTGTGGGAACATAAATAAAAATGTTATGCGACTGCATCACAAACAAGAAACATAAAATTGAAGATGAAACCATTAGAGGGGAGAGTCCTCGTTTTCCTCTTTATCCTTCTTTTTCTTTTTAATTATTGACTTTGAAAAGATTATACAAACAAGCTCAACTAGAGCTTTAAACAGTAAAGCATGACTAAAGAAACATATAAAACTTAATTTTAGGGTTTACACACTTGTTAAAAGATTATTCTTACAATATAAGTTTTACACATTTGTTATATTAATCATCATCACCAATTGCCTTTTTGACTCTTTGTGTATTACCTAATTCTTAAATATCGATCGTCTTGTTTGATTTAATTGTATACTTGATTGTTTAAGAGCTGATTGTAATCCATTAGTATTTAGGTTAAAAGTGTTCTTAAAACAAAAGAAGGTACAAGAATAAATCACCATTGGTTGCATCTTTTTGCAAGTGTAAATATGGGAATAAGAAATAAAATAAAAGAAGGTTTGATTAAGAATAAGATACAAAATAATTGGGTTCAAATAAACCCACTCTTAACAGAAACAAAAAAGCAAGATTAATCAATTAAATACAACAAAAAAAGAAAAGAAAAAAATAACTCTTATTTTACCCATTACTGTAAAGATCAAGCAACACACATGCTCAACATTGATTTTTACAACTAATAGTGATTTATTTTCAAAAGTTTGCAGGCGTCATGGCCTCCCTCTACGTTCCGCCCATGATTTACAAGCTAAACCTCGTCCATAACATAGCCGCACAAAAGCTATATACAGAAAGAACCTGCAACATTTACTAGAGTAAGTACAAGATAGCAAATTGACCAAAAAATAAATAAAAAAACAATTCCAAATATATACAACAAATCAGCACAGATACACCAGCAGCTATAGGTACCTTCGGTGAACAAAAATGCATTGCCAGAATTCCGAACAAAACAAAAACTGGGAACATTCTGACATGAGATAGTGTCATTTGTCCACTGTGACAATGCTATCTGACAACAAGGCTCCCATTCTGCTGAAGCCTTAAGTTTTCAATAAGTGACTGGTAGAATGACTTCAATGCCTTAATGTCACTACCCTGCACAAAAAAGATGGACAGCAAAACAATATTTTAGATGACAAGATTACATTAACATGAATGATAAACATCACCATCCATGACATCTGTCATAATATCATATTACAAATAGAAAACTCTTAAGGGAAACAACACAATGGATAGAGCATGGTTCGCCAAAGGGTGTATTAGAGTATGCTTAATTAATAAAATCCATGGAGGTTTTACCCATAACCAGTTACAAAATCAGAGTATCTCATAAAATAACCAAAGGGAGTATTAGCACCACTCCTAGGGAATATATGTGCTGAAACAGTTCCACAGGAACAAATGAAGACACAAATGACAAAATGCATAAACAAAGAAAAGAAAAGACTTTTTTATTTGGTCCACTAAAACTCATGGTTCAAAATAATCTAGAGCATACCAAAAAATAATTTAAAAAATCTAGGGCCACTTTTCTTATACCTGCAACTTCTGGCAATATTTCTCAGCCAAATCCCGGGGGCAATGTGCTGCTGGAAAACCTTTTGAGACAAAATGAACTAGAAAATCATTGCCAAACTTTTCATACATGACCTTCTGAGCCAATACAATTTCTCCAAACAAAACAAGCTGCCACAAATAAAAAAAAAAAAACAATTTCCAAGGTAAGTATGCAGCAATAAAATGAATCAAAAATCCATAACAAACATCATTATTGAGCAATGTTTGAGTAATTTTTTAACATTATAATGGGAAATAACCAGGCTATTAGAATAAAAAGACGCTTAAAAAAATTTTACTCGTTTATATGTAAAACGTCAACTTTTACCTAATGCAGCTGCTTAAATGTCACTTTTTTTATCAGTTATTAAACCTATATAACTTCTCAATTATATAGACCGACAATAAAATACACATACAAGGTAACTATAGAAGAGAGCGCATCACCATTCCACTAAATAAAAATTTAAAATAACAATCCTATGTATTGCATTCAATCAAATGCAAAAATCACTGAACAATCCATTCAATTGTAGCTTACCTCTCTAGCTGACGGTTCTTATTACCTATTTTACCACACCATTAACTCAACTTATCAAATGAAGAACTTCACAAATTTATTTATTTTTTGGTCAGGACTTCACAAATAATTAAATATTATGAAAAATCTAGAAAATAACAAAGTCATTCCCAATTCTCACTTACACTGAGGTGTACTGTTTGTGTTTTGTTAATAAAATGTTTCTTTCTTAAAAATATATATATATGTATGTATGTTGGTAAGTTATAATTCATTGGCTCAAATGAAGAACTTCTCAAATATGTTATATTATTAAAAAAGGAATAGTTCTATCTTCAAATCTGCTTAGTAGTCAGCAAAGTTATTCCTCCAGTCTTCCCTTTATGGTGTATTTCAAGTTTCCAACCAAAAGAACTGAAGTTAGTCATTCCATTTCAGTCACCCTTCAGTTCTTTAATTTGACCATAATTTACTGATATCGGACCAATAGTGAATATAAACACAATAACAAGGCAGACTATCAATAGAAATATAACAAACAGTAGTATTCTAATCTTACAGTATTTGCGTCACGAAACTCGAAGGAGTTGTCAAGCAAGCTGTATAAACAACAATTTGTAGCAAAGGTCTCTATTATAAAACTCTGGAAACCAGGTACCTGAAAAACAAGGATAAGTTTTAAGATGAAAGGGAAAATATTTTAACATAAACAAGTAGGAGGACAAAAGGTAAGCTCTTACCTTTTCTTCACCATTAGGCATCACACACCAATCTTTGATTAATCTAATGAATATCTGTACGCATGCCTAAGTTACAGATTAAAATATGTTAAAAAGCATCCTAATGCATCCGTAATTAGATTAAAAAATATAAATAAATTAAAAAAACCCAAATTTACAAAGGTAAAGACAAGTACACATACCTTTCTTACAAGTATATCCTTGTGTTTACAAGACGTGAACAAAAGCAACTGCATAATTGGCTGTAAGTAGCTCCTACTCTTGGGGGATAGGAAAACAGAAGATAGATCATGTGTAGTTATCACATGAAGAAATGTATATAATGTTCGCTGAAGTTCTTCCAATTCGCGATTTTCCTACAAGGAGAACAGAGTCTTGAAATAAAGTATTAAAAATCTCAGCCTTGAGATTCAAATTCAATAAACACACTTTCAATGCTGTCTAATTAATGTTACAATGATGACCTAAAGTAGTTTTTGATCCCCAGGCAGCACACACAAGCAACTCATTACAACTTAAGATTGGACAAGAATGAGCGTAAATGAAAGATATTACTATATATGATCAAATGAAACCCACATCATAACTTTGGATTTGATGTTGAGCACCTTAATTGCCTAAGTTAACGTCTTCTTTTCACTATTTTTTATCTCCCCCCCCCCCCCAAAAAAAAAAAACCAAAAAAAGATATTGTTCTGAGTGATGCATTACTGTTCTGACCACAGGTATGCCCAAGTATGATTGATCTGTAATCAAAGTATACATTAACTTACATGGCTCATAAAAGATGGAAAAAGGGGGGGAAGACACAAATCAATCATCTAAGGAGTCAACCTTTGTTTACTGATTCAATGAGACTGATAAGACCCCATTTATGACTAATAAGAAAATGCCCGGTCACTGTTATCATAAAATTTGTTTAAATAGATAATATGCTTAATATAAGGAACAGGTCATTCTAAAGCTGAAAAAAGCATTAAGCAGTTATTTATGAATTAAAAGCACCAAGTATCATTGTATTGTCTCAAAACAGTGTCACATACCTCAGTATTAGATCCAGGTCCTGAAGGGAATGCATCTACCGGAATAATATTTAATATCCTACCAGCAATAGCAGGAAATACTTCATCCAATATGTCGCGGAATAATGTGTTGAACTTGCATATCAGTTGATTAAGTAATATAAGCAAACCAACCAACTCCTTTGGCTGCATCGAAATATGATCCACAATCAATCGTGATGTCAACAAAACAATGAGAAGACAACTCGTGCATACATTATGTGACACAGAAATGTTATTTTCCAATTTTTTTCTTGGTGGATTTCTACTGTAAAGGCATTTCTATGAGTACATAATGGCATGCAAAAAAAATTCTCTATTTTTTCTTTTTTACCAATAAATTTGTTAGCTAATTCAGATTTGAACTTAAAATCAAAATCAAATTGAATAATTTAATCAGAACTGTTTTCTACCTCACTATCCACAAGCAGTTGCTCCAGTGCCTTTGGGAGGTAAGGAAAGACGGATGCTCCTAAAGTGTCTACCATTCGGTGTAGAAATGATGTGACCTGGATACCGCATACACTAGCATCAGGTAACAGAGGATAAAATACCAAAACAAAGTACTTGAAGGACTCCTTATCTCACAAAGAACTCTTTACCTTACTTCGCAAGGGCTCTATATTAGGAAACACAACAAGTACTTGAAGGAGAACATCCAATGTCTGGATAACGACGGAAAAAAAACACACATTGTTAAGCCATGAAAATATTGAGACAGTTTCACCACAAGCACTTCTATGGCAATAATAGTTCCCATCCATATGCCAATCATCACTAATTAGCAGACTATAATAACAGTCCATATGAAACACCCCACACACCACCCATTTTCAAGATTTAAAAAAACCTTATAAGTAATCAACTATCCAAAATATACTTTGAACAAAGAAAATTGCATGATGCAAATGTTATTAATCTGTATTAAAATATCAGAGAACTCAGGACTGTTGATCATAAAGTTCATCAAATGGGCAGAGACTAAGATCTAGAGACAATGATTAACAAAAACCTCATAAGCCCTCATATCCACAATTTTAATTTTGAAGAAAAAAAAAAAGCATTCAAATTTAATAAGACCGTGTACTTAAAGGAAGGTGAACAAAAGAAATATATGAAATACCAACCTGCTTGAACATGAGACCTATTGCAGGGCGACTAGCAGTTACAAGGCGCTCACTGAAACCCTGGATGACATATCAGGCTATCAGCAGAACAATTTCATGTATATGGCTACAAATCTCTAAGCACCCAATCATAGAGAATTTTCTTTTTTGAGAGGAAAACATAGTGAATTTTCTGAAAACACACTGTGTTTATTAAACTCACTGACAGGACTGGGAACAAGGGGAAAAGCAAATGCAACAGAAAACTCTTGTGTTTTACCAAATATTATGAGTGAATTGGTGAACGATTTTATAAACTTGTTTAGAGATATTTACATAACTACACCCAAGCAACAAATTAACTAGAAGATCAAAGGATGTTGAAGAACCTTGCTAAGAGAATTAATTGCCACGATTATCTGCTGAATATTTGCAATTTTTTGAGGTGCCTCTTCAGGAGTCAATGCTTTGGCATTCATGAGCAATGCTTCGACCTAGATGGTAAGAAGACTATGTTATATACATATCTCACATTTTAATTGGTCCTTCAAATTGAGTCATAAAAGAAATTTTAGGGGTGGAAAGAAGGGGGTGACACCCAAGAAATTATTGATTTTACAACTGCAATTCAAATACAACCTGCTGACAAAGAGGAGTAAGAAGTGAAGAGAGATAATCAGACTGCTTTGCCGGTGGTACGTCTTCCATGCCAATCAATAAACCAATTGCCTGCAAAGAGACAGGATACACATTAGAACGGAACAAGCCTCTACTGAGAATACTTCCTTCCACTTCACAAACACACTCATGCACGCACATATAAGGCATGACACATGTCAAAAAATATTAAGTGAATACCTCAAAAATGTGACTACCATCTTCAGATCCTGAAAGCTCTTTTGATGTATAATCCATACTTGTAAATCCAGCGACTGTGTTTTGCAGACTCTGAAAAATCCATTTGAATCAATTTAGCAGAGATGGGGTGAAGGTGAAGTAATGAATGGTAAAGTTTATGAGGCCAATCAAGGGAAATAAAAATAAAGAGTGAAAGAAAATTAATGAAGCGTTGAGGAAAGCAGTACGGGAACAACTGTTCATTATCATACCTGCAAAATATTCTCTATAAATGGAACAAGCTTCAGTTTCAGCAATTTCACAACCCTCATAAACAGATAACTTGCCCTTCGACTCACATTGACATTTGGATGGTGTATACCTCTTTCATCAAGAAACGCAGCCAAAACCATGTGAATATATTGGGTATTCTCCTGTACAAACTTCATATATCTTGTTACTGTTTCCAGATACACAAGTGCAACTAGCCTATTTGAATGGCAAGGGAACCTTGTAGATAAAAGCATTGGCACCAATTCACCCAAGAGACCACTCCCAGTTCGCATTGCCTCACCGTTTAATGACTCTCCAAATGCATAGAAAAGCGAAAGTGCAGCTTCCACCTCTTCAACATTCCAGTCTGATGATGATGCAACAGCAGTAGACAATGAGTTTCTAATAAATATCTGACAAACATCAGGTGCTACACGACCTACAGTGCGCAGTAGCACGAACAAGTCCTTTCTAAACTCCGTCATCCTATCTTCCTCCTCCATTCCAATCTTATCCAACATATCAAGATTTTCACGGTACACGGGATCATAGCGGATCTGTGAACGGATTACTTCCAAAATCTGACCCACATGAAGCATCTGTGTTTCCCTCAATGGGGAAAGAGTCTTCATTGTGGCAACATAACCTGAAAGAAATTGCACAATACTAAATGTTGAGTCCAACTCGCAGTTCTGCATCACGTAAAATACAGAAGGCAAAACTTCATTCAAGAGCTCCATTGAAACACCCTTAGCATTCTCAGAATTTAGCCGTTTAAAGCATTCTAGAACCTCAACCGCATACCCAGTAAGCAATTCAGCTATTTTGGAAACAAACTCTGAGTCACTATCCTCTGCTACTAGCCCAAAAACCCGACGTATTTGAAGACTCTGCAACAGAGGTAGTTTTGACTGTGGATCCATCCTTTTTGATACTACTGCTGACAAACACCCAGCTGCAGCACCACGTAGCTGTTCGGAGAGCCCATCAACCAAAACCAACTCAAACAATAATGGGATAAATGCATCATTCACAATTAATCCAATATCAATCCAAGAAATATACCTACTCATTGAATCTAGTACATTAGTACAAAGGTCTTGATCAGAGTTCCTATACATAGACACGATATCATACGAAGTTCTGACTATTTGAGCTACACACTGCTGCCTCATCGCATCCTTAATCCGCCCTGCCACTGCTAGTTCTTCAGCCATCCGAGGGTAGTCCAAATTAATCACTTCCTCATCCAATGCATTCAAAACCCGACAAAACATATCAATGACCACTGCGCCTTTACTCAATTGTGACAAAAAATCGACAAACACCGATGACCAAATTGACGGGTACTCAAAATAAATCAAAGTTACCAAAACTTGAGCAAGTTTGTTCTTTATAAATGCAGGACCTTCTAAAACCCTAACAGTACTCTTATCATCTATACCACCCAAACATGCAATTGAAAACACTGACTTTCTCATCAAATACCTCTCATCTAGACTCATAGCTGAGTACCGGACCCTAATAACCTCATGAAGAGTCTGTAAACACCAAAACTGGACCTGAACTAAGTTCGAAAAGCATATCCTTTCAACGCAAAGACTACAGATTGATTGTTCTTCCTTAATTTTATCACAGTATTCCTTTGCCTTCTGTTTCAGCTCAGAATGAACGGTGCCCGATTCATCAAACAGTATAAGTATTGCTTTTTCCAGATCATCCATGGACCTAAAACCCTTAGGTCCAAAGCCCAAATAAAATTTTCTTTCTAAGTTTCAATTTTTATTCCAACGATTAGGTGTTTTTCCAAGAAAATTACGGTTTTCCTATCTGGGTTTTTCACAAAGGGTTCCGTGGGCTTTCAGAATCCAATGAATATCGAAAAGGGTATAGGGGGAATGAGAGAGACAGAGAGACAGAGAGAGAAAGACAGAGAGAGATTGAGAGGTTTCTGAGAGCTTACCTTTGTTGTGTTTTTCTTTATTGGATCAGATCAATTTGAAGATCTTTATGAGAATGTGTGTTAGAAGAAGCTAGGGTTTTTGTGTCTCTGTGGGTTGTGTTTGTGTGTAGGAGAGAAAACCCTAGAGCAGGGGTGGGTTTGGATTGGGTCCAATTTATAGTTTTTTAGTCTTTGCGGTCTTCCACAGGTAAACTTGAGAAAGAGAGAAACAGTAGTGACTGTCAAGTGAGAATGAAGGAAGAAGGCCAGAATTGAAAATACAGCTGGGTTACTTGCAATTTATTGGAAGCCAAATTACATAAATACGCCTGGATTTTCTTGGCAAAATAAAGTACAATTTTTTTTTTTTTGTAGCTCGGGGGATAGCCAAAGAATAAAATTTCGAGTTTCGAGGAAATTTCGATGGAAATTTCGACGGAAATTTCGAAGATTTTTAAATTTCGACAGAAATTAGATGGAAATGACGGAAATTGCTATTAAAATACGAAAATTTTGAATGAAACTTTTCTATATGTTTATTTAACATATTATCTACTAAATTGATAAAAAACATTGAAAAAATCAAATTATATAATAGGTTTCATGTGATATAAGGTGAATATAATGCACGCTGAAATAAATACTGTTAAATAAAGTTAGTATAATGAATAAATAAAATTAGTATATTATTTATACTCTATAATTTAATTATACACTAAAATCTAAACTCTAATACTTTATATATTCATTATACCCTAATACTCTTTATACTTTATAATCTATACATTAAACCCTATATACTCTATATTTTTTAGAATATTAGGTTTTAAGCCCTTTAGGATACTTTTAATTATTTTTTTATATAGAAATGTATTAAAGTTTAAGATTTAAAATAACTAAAAGAAATCTCAAATTTTTTTTTCTTCTTTCCAATTGCCCAAAGGCCCCAAACCCTCCCTCATTTTTTTTTTCTTCCTTTACTTTTTTTCCCGTGTCTCTCTCTTCAGTCTTTTTTTTATTTTTTATCTTTCCTTCCTTTTTTCCCGTGTCTTTTACTTAGCCAAGCTTTGTCTTCACTAAGTGTAATAACCCAAATTTTGGCTTATGGTAATTTTGTTACTTAAATTTTTCAAATTTGTTTTAAGGTTTGTTTAAAGGAATTAGAAATTTCTTTAAATTTATTTTAACTAACTTAGATATTTGGTTGTGGTTCTAGAGCTTAGTTGTATGGAAATGAATTTTAGAAAATGAAAATTCAAGAATTTGACTATTATTATTTTTTTCAGAATTAAATTATAAGAGTAGGATTTTTCATAATTTTTTTGAAAGCAATTTGACTATTTTAAGGTTATAGGAAATTAGTACTAATTAATACGAGTTCGTAGAATTTTTCGGTGAATTATTTGGAGTCTCGAGCTATTTTTGGTGAATTTCTAAAGTTGGAGAAAATAGAAAATTTCGGTAAATTTCGGCGAAATTTTCCCGAAAAATTATCAAACATGTGTTTCGATTTCGACACCCCAAAAAAACGAAATTTAATTCCTTGGGGCTAGCTAATAAAGCCCAACAGCTAATTACATTACGAGTAGTGACGGATTTAGAAATGTTTAGGGTTTAGGGATTTTTCATAATTTTTTTGAAAGCAATTTGACTATTTTAAGGTTATAGGAAATTAGTACTAATTAATACGAGTTCGTAGAATTTTTCGGTGAATTATTTGGAGTCTCGAGCTATTTTTGGTGAATTTCTAAAGTTGGAGAAAATATAAAATATGAAAATTTCGAAAATTTCGAAAAATTTCGGTAAATTTCGATAAATTTCGATAAATTTTGATAAATTTCGGCGAAATTTTCCCGAAAAATTATCAAACATGTGTTTCGATTTCGACACCCCAAAAAAACAAAATTTAATTCCTTGGAGCTAGCTAATAAAGCCCAACAACTAATTACATTACGAGTAGTGACGGATTTAGAAATGTTTTCACATGTGACAAGATAAAGAAATAATTTCTTCTCTTCTCTTTAACAATTCAGTTGACGAGAAAAAATAACTTTTAACATCTTAAAATACAAACTATAAATTCTCAACCAATTCTAATTTAACCATATGTTGTTGCTAAATTTTAGATGAAACTCTTAATAAATTTGAGGGAGACATATGTGACAAAACTAATGATACAATGCTCACAATGTCAGCAACAATGATAGGTTACAATATCCAACATTTATAAGATATTAAGATCTCATCATTTTTTAAAATTTATGAACGATAATTGTTCCATTTTTGTATTTACTACTTGTTTAAACAACAAACTCATATAACTTTATGTTGATCAAAATAAAACTCTTCTTACAAAATCAATTGTCTGGCATTTCAACATACACGTTACTCCCAATTTGAATAATCAAATTAATATTTATAGAATCAAAAATGTAAGATCAAAGGAAAGAAATTTGAGCTCATGGGGTCAATTGACCTATGTTGTTCCTTTATAGATTCGCCCTTGATCACGAGCTCAAAACTAAGAATATTTGTATAATTTTAAATTTTAGAGTTAAAATCAAATATTAACTTGACAAATTAAGTACATTTTAATCGCATAAGAAACTGGCTGCAGAAATTTCATATCAATCTTAATTGGTGAATATAAAAATTCAAATTTTGATTAGACATTTTAAACATGTCAACAAATAAAGTGTCAAGCAATCAGAATTAACAAAATTTGCATGGCTGAGCGCTTAGAGGCGCCGCCAATCACTTTAATGTTGAATATCCGAAAAATAAAAAACGAGCGGTTAATAGCATAAGAGATTGGTTGCATAAAGTGAATACAATCTTAATTAGAGAATAAAAAAGCATTCAAAATTTTGGTTAAATATTTTAAACATGATAAGGAACATGATTTTTTTATTAATAATAATAGTGTGAAGAATAAAGCAAAAGCCATAAATTATGGCACGTATAATTTGTACTATAATGAATTAGATCAGCATGCTCTCCTCATTGAATTAATTATGAAATGTGAGAGATTCTTTGATAAGATAAGCATGTTAGGTGAATGGTGCAACCTCTAATGATATATTAATCTGTATGTTTATTTCAAATAAAGTTTACAATTTTTTAAAGTAAAAATACACATGTCATCGTAATATTAAGTGATCGTATCATACACGTAATACGACTACTCTATTTGAAAAAAATTTCTGCGACCATTTCACAAATTATTTTATAAAAAATTATTTGGTCTTAATTACAAGATAAGATTGAAAAAATTGAAACCATATTCCACAAAATTTCCTTGTAATTTTAGATACCATAGATCCTTGGTGGTTTGATATGGATTATTTGTTATGTGGTGTATAGGCTGCTCACTCTAACATGATCCCAAGGCCCAGCCTATAAATAGTGCTTATTATCCTTCTTTATAAAGATCTCTCTTAAGGCCCAAGGATTAGGACCCAACATGCAAATAGTTCTTGTAATTCTACGTTTTGAACATCTCTCCTAAGGCCCTTATGCATAGGGCCCAGCCTACACATGGTTATTACTAGCTACCCCACTTCATAGACAATATATCCAAAAAATAACTTCTGGGCATGTTTGATAAGAGTAAATAGTCTATTTCAGTTGTTTGGTGTCAATTTATATTATTTAATTATCTGACTATGTAAACTGGACTAGGCTTGTAATACTCTCCTTACATGACTAACTAATACAACTCATGCACTTAGGATTAGATAATACACGCTTAATTATAAAAAATTGGAAAAATAAAAACACGCTGAAAACCAACATATGCTATTTTCATCTTCTTCTCCATATGGTTCTTCTCTGCTATCTTCTCCACAGGTTATTTTCTTCACTTTTCTCCAGATATCCATCTCTCTCTCTATCATACTCTCTCCAATATGCTTCTTCTCTATTATTCTCTCTTCATCTTCGCTTTCTTTATATATTTCCTATTTTATACATGGTGTATGATTATTTCTTTTTATCCTTTATTTTAGATTTATTCAATATTATTACATTTTTTTGGGAATTAGGTTATGATTTTTTCTTCAAAGTTTTGCTTGGGCAGTGTTTTTCTTCAATTTTCACTAAGTTATCAAAAAATAAAAATAAAAAAATTGTATAATCTGCTATCCGACGGAGCACCAAGCATAGTATAACTTAGTCAGACTGTTTATCTAGAACAATACCAAACGCCTGATAATATTCTGAATAAACAGTCAATACTCTCCGGAACAAATTAATACTATTCGATAGAAATTAATCAGTACAGTCCGATGTACCAAACGAGTTATAGACTTATATGAATAAATTTTGAGGGACAGCTAAAATTATTTCCTAAATAGATAACTCATTTTCAAATACAAAAATAGAATGCACTTTGACCTACCATAAACACTAAAATATTGCTCATATCCATGTCTGTGCAAATTTAATATGAATAAACCATGCTTTTCTATCTTGGCATGTGATTGTGATGGGAAGATGAACCCATATAAAGTATAAAAGCGTGCAAATAAAGTGTTTCTTTCCATAGGTTAAAATGAGAATATAATATCAGGGATTTATTGGACAAGTAACAAACTTGGAGAGCTGTATGGTGATTGAAGCATATATAGTTCAGTTGGTAACTATATATTACTAGTCTTAAGGTTAAATTTTCCTTCCCAACTATACCAATTGAAGATTTCAAATTAGTATCCTGGCCCAAAAAAAAAACGAAGATTTCAAATTAGTATAGCTTTACCTTTTTGTGCCCAAAAGAAAAAAATTCCTTCATAAATAACAAAAATACATGAATAATTTAATATTAAAAGAATGAGCATGAGACGAGTTATATAAACTTAAATATTCTATATTCAACATTTAATAATGTGAAAACACTTGAAGTTATTTGACAGCGTCTACTGATTAAAATTTATCCAAAATTATGGTAAATTTCATGTCATGTAACGTGTGTGCCTCTAGGTTCTAGCTCTTTATAAGCCAATTATTTGAATCCTATTTCATGGCCCTTTCATGAATGCATGAATTTAATGTCATAGAAATATTGATTGAACAAAGAAAAAATCACAATCATTATCTCAATTTTCCCGGGTTCATGCTTCATTAATATTATTTTTAATTTGAAAAATGCATGTAACCGTAGTGTTAAAGAAATAAAAGTCAGCCAGACAATTTAATTCCTAAAGTTTGGTTCAGTGGTCTCTATCAAATTAATCGTAGCGTGCATGGAAATCGAAAGCGTGCTAGATGCCAACATATGCATGAGTTGGCTTCCACGCTTTGGCAACAGTTTCATACGCAAGAACAACAAGCTTCACTCACGCTTGCATGCGCATCCATCATTCCTCTTTGCCAAATTTTCCATTTCCTTATTTTCAATTATTGTCATGGGTAGTTAATTTCTAATTACCAAGACTCATTACTAACTAATATTTGTCATGGATGATTAGTAAATGCTAAATAAAAGCCGAAATTACCAATATAATGCCACGTGCATAACTAATGCAGAAATTAATTTTTTAATAGTTTTATGGTAAAGTGTCAAAAATTTTACCTCGAGGTTCAAAGAGTCAAATATGGTATAGTTTTGGAGTATTGTTGATAATCAGTTTGGACCCTTAAATTTTTTGTCGTGGGAAAAGATGAAGAAACTTTCAATTTCTCTACTTCATTATGGTGATAAAAATGATTGACTATAACTATGATGCATTGTAGGGATGGCAATGGGACGAGTCGGGGACGAAGATGACACTATCATTCCCATCTCCGTTTAAAGTTATTTAGGAATTCTGGCACTGATACCCATTAAACATTATTGGGAATTGGGGCGGGGAATCTTCGTCGAGGACTTGATCCCCATCTCCACTCCGAATCCCTGAATTTTTTTTTTAAATATCAAAAATCATTTTTAAAACAACTAATGTCAACTATTATATTTAATAAATATATTTTGGGTTTAAAAATTTGTTTTCCAACTACAATTAAAATATTATCAACTAAAACAACATCTATTATATAAATATTTTTCAATAGATCGAGAAAATAGAGTTTATAAAGTTTAAAGCTTCATAGCAAATCCGCAAAATATAATTCTCATTGCATATAACTCCATAAAAATAATACAAATTTACAAACCAAATAAAAGTTTATATATATTTATATTTTTTTATTAAAATAAACTAATACATATAGCTTATCGGGTCGGAGATAAGAGTAGGGATGGTAAATAAATCCCCAAAACCAGATCCCCGATCCCCATTTTGTCCCTAAAATTGTCCCTTAACGGGACCCAACCCGATGAGAATTATTATCATCCCTGATGCATTGCAGCTCGAATACATAGTATTGGAATTATATTCATGCAAAATTTTCCCTCTTTCATTATATATATGTGGTTAGTTTTTATTTTTTGTATGAATGTGTTAGTGAAGATCTTTAATGATTTGCGACTTTTTTGTAAAATTACACCAATTGAGCTTGCCCATCTTGCTCCTTTTTTGAGCTCTAACTTGCCCCAATATCTATATCAATGAATATGTTGGATATTAAAGATTTGAGTGGGTGGACCATTTGGGGAGTGGAGGCAATTGCTTCATTGGCAATTATGTGAGTTTGCCCGTGTCTAATTAGGAAATGGATCCCCTGCCTTGCTTCCCTGCAAGGCAGCTACCATGCTCAAATCTGAACCTTTGAAGGCCTCGTTTGTTTCACAGGACTGTCTTGGCTTGGACTAGTTATAGGGACTGGCATGCACTGGCTTGGCATGGATTAAGCTAGCTAAGAACTGCATTTATGTTTGGTGCAGTGCAGGACTAACAACCTGGATAATTAAAATAGTCATGTCCTATGTTTGGTGCAGTGCAGAACTAACAAGTTGATAATTATTATTAGGTTTTTAAAAACTATTTATAAGTTTGTTTAGAAAATTAGAAAAGTATTTCTAAATAATTTTTTTTAATGAAACTATATAGAAAAGTTTGTTGATAAACTATTTTTTTTTTTAGAAAAGTATCTGGGTCAACTGGGTCAACAGGGGAAGGACCCAACTGAGCTTGATTGGATGATGAAGAAGCAGAGGTCCATTTGATGGTCCCGGCTTGATCGAGAAGGACAAGGCTACTAGCAGTTCCATGATTGCCACCTCCGATCTTGAAAGTTGCTGATGATGAATTTGAAAGTGGGGTGGTCGATGGGGAAGGAGCGACTGTCGAAGAGGGAGCCGCCGAGGACGTTGAGGTGGGGCTGATGACTGATGAGAGCAGTGAGCAGATGAGATCGAAGAAGAGAAAGAGTCTGAGACTGAGAGGAGAGACAAGTCCGAAGAGAGAGAGAGAGAGAGAGAGAGAGAGAGAGAGAGAGAGAGAGAGGCTTGTGCATTCGGTTTGGGCCGGCCAACTCTCACACACACATTCGATTAGCCAATCCCTTGCCTAAAACCAGACCTTCTGCTTTCAACTACAGAAGCAAGACAACCAGGTTTCCTTTTCTCATTCCATTCAATTAATACAAATGGGTTTCTTCAGACATGGGCTTCTGGACTTGTCCAGGTTAAGACATGGGTTTCCCACCCCGCCGGAGCTGGGTGGGCGGAGTACGATCTGGGTGGAGGGTGCGATGGGGCCGGAGCTGGGTGGGCAGAGTGCGACTGGGGGGCTGGGTGAGGGGTGCGACTGGGCTGGGGGGTGGGGTGGGGATGTGCTGGGTTGGGGAGGGAGAAGCGAAGGACGGGCTGGGGATGGTTGCAATTGGGTGGGGTGCGTCTTAGCTAGTACAAGCCAAGAAGGTTCTTAGCTAAACCTCCACTTTCTCATGGGTTTCACTAAGCCCATCTAAGAAGGTTCATTTAAGTTAGAGGGGATTCACTAAACCCCTCTTTTTTTAATCCTACTCTCACCAAACATGGGCTTAGGGTCTTAACTAAGCCAATCCCTACTAAGAAGGTGAAACAAACGGGCCCATAGTGTCTTCAAAGGTTCAGATTTGAGTATGGTAGCTGTCTTGCAGGGAAGCAAGGCAAAGGATCTTCTTCCGTCTAATTAACTCAAAAAAAATTTATATGATTCTAATAAAGCACTTTTGGAAAAAGTATTATCGGATAAAAACGTTTTCCATAAAAAGCACTACTTTTAATACAATAATTTATACATATAAATTTCTTATTATAACACATGAATTAATTTAGAGTATGTGGTGTGCGGATTTGAATACATAAAATAGTTTATTTTAGTCAATGACATTAAAATCCAAATTAGCTTTCTGGAAAAAGAAAAAAGGAAAATCCAACTTGGCTGGTTTTTTTTTTCCAATATAGCACTCCAGCTTGGCTGTTAAGTGTTGACAATCGACCAGTCCACAGCTCAAAATAGGAAAAAAAAACAAAAAACAAAAAACGAAAAAAGAAAAAATTGAGCATAGCAAGGTGTACTTATTTTGACTTTTCACCTTTAAGAGGCTATTGTCACATACAGCCCAGTAATTGTAGTCCACAATTCACAAACCACAACAATAGTCATAACTCATACTGACCGTTGATACAATCATACGAAACCAAAAGACCGTCCTCCAATCACGGAGCTGAATCGGCTAAAGACCACGTGCCTAGAGACTAGAGAGTGACTTCTCTAACTGACAACTGTGACCGTGTCCAAATGAACGCTCACCTAATAGCCGTCATTGCCGAACACGTGTCTATAGCGTCGGCTGACCATGTGGCGGTGTTCGCTGGGTGCCATGACAGTGCCACCTGCCGTGCCGTGCGGACCCCACCAGGCTGAATCTAATAGAAAAACACAGTGAATTTATGAATCTAAATTTAGTAAGTTTTTTCTTTTTAGGAAAATAATAAAATTGATAACTATGAAAGTATACGGTGGAGAGGTGGTCCTTATCATGGACTAGAATGTTCCGGTGCTTCTCGAGTGAGGTAGAGAGAATTATCTCTTATTCCTTGCCAATTGTCAATACTGTCCCTGCCATTTTCTTTGGATATTTTTGTTGAGTTTGGGGAATTATGCGGAATTGTTTCATTTTCTTTTTTGTTGGTTTTTTTTTTCTTCCTCAAAAGTCATAACAATAACTGATGTACTATCATTTTATTTAATAATTTCTGAACTCATTTATTTGTTTAGTTAATGGTAATATAAGCAAACGTTGAACAATGTAGGCCTAAGGTTATGTGTAAGTATGTGTTTGACATAACACGCATGTATGGACATGTAAGTGTGCATAAGGCACCTGACATGCTCAAAAAACCTAATTAAGCGTGCATTTGAAGCACATCATACCTAAATAGAGCTTATAATTCTTTAAGTGTGCTCATCGCTTGACATGCATCACACATGAATTAAGCCTAAGCATTTATGCACTCGAATGTGCAAGCAATTGTATACATGCACCCTAATGTGGTTTGTTTGGGTTGTCACATGACCTTTATCATGAATCTCATGATGCAACATAATTATCAAAAATAAAAAAATAAGCAAAAATTTCAAGCTTGGTTTTGTTTCGTTTTAAGGTTGGTTCCATTCTTATTCAACATGCTTAGTTTTTCTTAGGTTTACATTTATTGTATGCCTAGGTTGCATTCTAAATAGGACCCTGTCTGAAATTTAGGAAGCCCGTAAAAAAATTATAGTCCATGCAATGCTCATCAATTAATTATCACCCTCAAGATTTGTGATAGCTAGTGGAATCCCATATAAATAGCTTTAAACCAAAAGCTAAATGATTGCATGCACCATGGGCACACAAGTGTGAGATATGTCCTTTTCTGTCGTTAATTAGTGTTAAAACGGTGCCACATTGAGTTCCTATTTTGTTATTTATCCACGATGGATTGAAGAATATAAAACTAATGAAGGAGATAAGCACGGAATATAAAATAATAGATAAAAGAACACATTTCAATAGACTCAGACAAAAAGCAAATAATTTATGGGTATTAATTTCTTATGCTGATATATGCATGCATACTCCATTGGGATCATTGACCCACGTTACTTACCCGATTGGTTCTTGCTGATTTGGATATGGATTAATTAAGGGATATGGATTAATTAAGGGGTTGGTTCTTGTATGTTTAAGGAGTCATACTGCAATCATTGTTAAAAATAATTCCAGATTGGTTGAACTCTTCAATACGAAAAGATATGGGTTAACCTAATTAAATAATGATGATGATGATATATATAGGATCATCTGTTTATTTTTTTAATGTTAATATTAAAACGTTGTTTTGGACTAAAATTTACACTAAAAAAGATTAGAAAAATAATTAAATAAAAGCTTGAGAATTATACTCAAATAATGAAATTACTGTGGGAATTACTAATAAAATTCATTATTTTTTTTTGTGGCGGCCGTTAAAGAAGTTTTATTTGAGAAACCAAATGGGTTACAACTTACATGACAGTCCTTAACAATACACTCCATAAACTAATCAGGAACAAATTCATTCTAGATTCCTAATTTTTTATTGTTTTACCTTTTGTTTCCTAATTAAGGACAGAAACACAGCTAAATTCATTTACTGTATGAACCTTTTTCCTTTTAATGGAACTTTATTAAAATCCATAATTAGATTAATAATCCAAATTGCAGACGATCAAGGTTACGCTAATCAAACCTTTCCCCTCCCCCCCCCCCAGCCAGACCTTCCTGAGATGAGTCGGATTGTCTATTTGTCTCGCCTAAAAAGGTACTGTAAATTGTAAAAGATACCTATATCCTTCTGTTATTTCGGTTACATCGTCGGGGCAATCCGGTCATTTCATATTTCCTTTGCCTGGCCTTTAAGCAATAACCACTTTAAAAGAAAACAAAACAGAGCGAGAGCGAAGAGAGATTCTCAAAAAAATCAAAGACGAAGAAAGAAGCTTCCTTTTCTTCTTCTTATTCCTCTTCTTCTCTCTCTCTTTCGCTCTCGCTTGCCCGCTCTAAGTTTCTAGGGGCCTTTGACTCACTCTCCTCGAAATTTAGGTGTAGGGTTTTCTCTACCTTTTGTTTCTTTTGAGCTGAATTTCTATAATTCTGTATATACTGTAGCTCAATTTCTTCTCATTATACTTTTCTCTTTTCACAATCTTTCATTTTTTTATTGGGGTGCGAATAAAATAAACTTTGTGTAATTGGGTACCTCAAAAATCAACTCAGTGGGTCTCTGAGAAATCCAATTGAGTGTCTGAGACCGTTTATTTTCCGGGAAAATTAAGTGGGTCTGTGACAGAATTCAATTAGAGTGAAAGTGTTTGTCGATCTGGGTTTGTGATCTGAGGCCCCCGAATTGTCGCAGAGAAAGCAACCATGACGGTCCCAACAATAGCTCTCTACGCGAGCCCGCCGAGCAGTGTGTGCTCGACGGCGCACCCGTGCCAGATCAACGCGCACGCCACGTACGATTTGGAATTGAGCTCTCGATCTTCGTCGTCGACCGCTTCGACGGCCTCCACGTCGCAAAAGCCGGCGGCGATGGGTGGGCTTTCGTGCTTGTTCTCGTCGCCGTCGGTGAAGCACGCGTCGTCCTCGTCGAGCTTTTCGGGTGGAGGAGAGGAATTGGGGTCTCTGTGGCACGACAGAGGCGAGGAATTGAAGGAATTGAGTAGCTCCTTTCGCTACTCGCCGAGCAAGTTGAATGGGGCTCCGTTGAATAGGGATCAGAGCCCGGTTTCTGTGTTTCAGGGCCCGGTTTCGTCCAGTAGTAGTGGGGTTTCGGGCTCGGCGAGAAGCCCTCCAATGAGAATTGCACGGGAAAGAGTTAGCAATGGAGATATTCGGTGTGGTAGTAATGGGTTGTTTAATGGGTTTGTGAGGGGTGCTTTGGGCTCTTCGTGCATAGATTATGACTCGCCCAGTTTCGAGGTGCAAACTGATGCTTTGGAGCTGGGTTCAACAGCTCTGCTTGATGAATTGACTTTCAATATTGAGGATGGTTTTGTGGAAGGCAATTCTGAGCCTTATGTCAAAGAGTTGCTTCTGGGTGCTCAATTGCGGCACAAGATATTCTATGAAGATTTTATTATTAAGGCTTTTTACCAAGCCGAGAAAGCGCATAGAGGGCAGGTAATTTTTTATTTGAATGTTGAGTGGATTTTTCTGTTTTGGGATTTTGGTGAATTGGGTTGAGAAGTTTTGTGGTGTATTTTGTTGTTTTATTGTAGATGCGAGCAAGTGGCGATCCGTATTTGGAGCACTGTGTGGAAACTGCGGTGTTGCTGGCATTGATCGGTGCTAATTCCAAAGTTGTTGCTGCAGGGCTTTTGCATGACACGCTTGATGATTCTTCTATGTGTTACGACCATATATTTGGGAAATTTGGAGCTGGAGTTTCTGATTTAGTTGAAGGGGTAAGAGTGTGAGAATTTTCATAACTCTATTGTGTTGCTGAATGTTAGTAATTAAACAAGTTTCAATTTTGTTTATGTATGAGATGTAGTTGTCAATTGTTTTTGAATGTTGAACGCTAAAGGCATGTTGATTGTTACATGGTATTTGAAATCTAGTGGCTATTGTTTATAGTTTGTTCATAGCTTTCCATAACATCTCCATTGGACCTTTCACAGATGGTGTCATAGATGCCATATTAATAGAAAGTTAACTGTGATCACTTAGAAAGAATTATAATTGATATGACACTTTGGTTGGTTTCTAATACCAGGCATATGCATGGAGAGAGAGAGTTCTGGTTGTTCCTGCTATCAATTAATTCCAAATTGGGTTCATGTTGTTTGTTACATGATTGTCTTGTACAATTGATTCAGCAGTGGAAGTTAAAAATCATGTTACAGGGTGTTTTACTTGTCACTTAAAATAGAAAAAGCCGCTTGCGATTTACGTAATGATATACTATCCATAAGGTTATGATGGGACATTTAATTTTGCAGTATTTTGACCGAAAGTATGAATGGTTTATTTATTTATTGGTTTTTTCTCTTCTTTGGATTTGGATTGTGGAAGAACATTATCTTACCTTAGTTCTATCTTATTATTTGCTGACATCAGTTTGCCGCATTCTGTATACATGCATGTAAACATATACACGTATATATAATTAACCATTAGTAGCTTCTAATCCAGTTCTTTATGGCATTTACTTAGGTGTCCAAGCTAAGTCATTTGAGCAAGCTTGCCCGTGATAATAATACTGCGAGCAAAACAGTTGAGGCAGATCGTTTGCATACCATGTTCCTTGCTATGGCAGATGCCAGAGCTGTCCTCATTAAATTGGCAGATCGATTACATAATATGATGACATTGGATGCATTACCCTTGGCTAAGCAACAGAGGTTTGCGAAGGAGACTTTGGAGATTTTTGTTCCCTTGGCCAACCGATTAGGAATCTCTAGCTGGAAGGTGCAGCTGGAAAATTTATGTTTTAAGCATCTCAACCCGAACCAGCACAAAGAACTGTCCTCTAAGCTTGTAGATTCATTTGATGATGCAATGATTACTTCTGCCACAGAGAGATTAGAGCGAGCTCTCAAGGATAAAGCCATTTCCTACCATGTTCTCTGTGGGCGGCATAAGAGCTTGTATAGCATCTACTGCAAAATGTTAAAGTATGCTCTCTCTCTCTCTCTCTCTCTCTCTCTCTCTCTCTCTCTCTTCTTCCCTCCATATGCTATAGCCTATTATTCTCCATGCTTAAATAAAAATTAACATGATTTATTTAATTGCTTATTTTTCAGAAAGAAGCTGAACATGGATGAAATTCATGATATTCATGGGCTACGCTTGATTGTTGAAAATGAGGAAGATTGTTTTCAAGCACTGAAAGTTGTTCACCAGCTGTGGCCTGAGGTGCCAGGAAAGTTCAAGGACTACATAACTCAACCCAAGTGTAATGGGTATGTCATAACTCACAAAGTGCTAGTGTACTTTTTCTATGGCTACTTTTCTCCTCCTAACATTCATTTCATAATTTAGGTATCAGTCACTGCACACTGTGGTGATGGGTGAAGGCATGGTTCCGCTGGAAGTGCAAATTCGAACGAAGGAGATGCATTTGCAAGCTGAGTTTGGATTTGCTGCTCATTGGAGATACAAGGAAGGTGACTGTAAGCACCCCTCATTTGTGCTTCAGATGGTTGAGTGGGCCAGATGGGTGGTCACTTGGCAGTGTGAAGCAATGAGCAGAGACCGGTCGTCCATTGGTTATGCTGATTCAAGCAAGCCACCCTGCTCGTTTCCTTCTCATTCTGAGGACTGCCCTTATTCTTACAAACCCCACTGTGGTCAGGATGGGCCGGTGTTTGTCATCATGATAGAGAATGATAAGGTTTGTTTTAGAAATTCTTAATGTATAAATATATATATGTGTGTGTGTTTTAGAGTAAGTTTAATTGGTTGGTTTCTAGTTTCCTTCAAGCATGATCTAGATTTAATGATGGGACTTCCAAGTCTCAATAGGACAATGACTATTTTGTTTATGGTTGAGTAGTCTTGAACTGATGTTTCTATACCATTTATTTTGATTTTCGGATCTGCAATGATTCATTAAGCATGTTGTCTTCTGTGGTCATAGCCATATTGTGCACCTTGTACAGCACTAGTTTTCAATAAAGTATACATGCATGTATTTATTGACTATGAGTTTAATCATGTTTGATGTTCTAATATTGCAGATGTCTGTCCAAGAGTTTCCTGCAAACTCTACGGTTATGGATCTGCTGGAAAGAGTTGGGCGAGGGAGCTTGAGATGGACACCATATGGGTTCCCGCTGAAGGAAGACCTAAGGCCTAGGCTGAACCACGAGCCAGTGAGCGATCCTACATGCAAGCTGCAGATGGGGGATGTGGTGGAGCTGACTCCGGCTATTCCCAACAAGTCTTTGACAGAGTACAGGGAAGAGATTCAGCGTATGTATGACCGGGGCATAAGTGTATCAAATGCAGGGCCTGCTGCTAGTAGCATGGTGGGCTGGAGAAGTTGAACCCTGCTGGATTCTCCCTTTTATAGTGTATCCAGTGACACTCGGTCATTCTAGTGTATATAAGTCAAAAGCATTTGTATAGGCAGAACAGCTACATGGTCAGGGGCAGAACATAGAAGGGACTAAGAAGGGCTATGGCCCCTGAAACTGTTTTTACTTTTTAGCATATGTCTCACTTGTAACAACTGTCTTCTCTTTCTACCACTAGATTCTTTAAATTGGAATTGTCTAACCATTCAAATGCTTCAAAGATTTCAAGTAGAAAAAGAAAAAAGAAATATATTCCAAGTACTTTAAGAAAGACATAAAAGAAAGAAACATTTCAAGTAGGAAAAATAGTCTTTCGAATAATGGCACCAGCTATTTTGAGCTTGTAAATTTGTAATTTTTTTTTCCTTTTACAAAACTAATGACTTATCTCATCTCTAACAGGAAGTATCCTATCTTTAACAGGAATTATACTCCCACCATATAAACCTTAATAGTGGGCTTTCTTCTGTTTTAAGAACTAGACCTCGAATGAAAGAAAGAAAGAAACTTGATGCCTCTCTTAAGAAAATCCTTCAAAAAAATACTTACCATTATGTAAGCATTCAAACATTGCAAAAGAACAAAAGTGCAGAAATATACAGCATCATGATTAAGCAGAACATTCTTTTACAAAGTATAAATATCTAATACAAATCAGCATTTGTAGTAATTGAACAACTAAAAAGAAACCTCTGTTTTTTCCCCATACACTGATATACCATGAAGACTCTCACTTGGTACGTTTAGCAAGGGGAAAGGACACCCTTTGAGGAGTACCCATTGATACATCAGAGGCCTTCTGTTGTTCTTGAGAAGAAGAATTGGGATCTACAGCTTCTTCATCCTCCTCCATTTCTTCCACTGCTTGGTCTGCTTGCTTCTTCGGAATCCCCAACTGATAATTCGGGCTTATCAACGTGTCCTGTTCAGGCGGCAGAGCCACACCAGCCCCTGCAATCGATTTCGGTAATGGGATTTTGTTCCTGTTCCTCGCCAACTCCAGCAGAACCTGAAAATGGGTCGAGCTCAATTTCATCACACAAACTCAGATTCAAAAGATGAAGAAGAAAAGGGACTGAGGGACTGCAATTGATTGATTTACCTCTCTTGGTGGGGGTTGCGAGAAGCTGAAATTGACCTTGGACTGAATCGCCAGCTTGACATCGTCGCAGTCGATTGCGGCCTTGCCAGCGTGTTCGGAGTAGACCTGTGCGTCGGTGAGTACGTCGACCACGTATCGATACCATAGCTCCAAGAATTGGTGGATGACGCGAGGTTCATGCTCCTCCACACCCATCGATTTCAAGAGCGTTTTCACGATTTTTGCATCTCTGGGCAAGTCCTCGTCTTCGCCGGCCATTTTTGGGTTCTGGTACTGATGCTAGGGCTTTGGCGATGGGACAGCCGGAGAAGAAGTAGAGAGAGAGAGAGATTGGTTACTGGGTTGTGTCTATGGAGCATAGTGTTGCCAAAGTGGACTGTGGAATTGGGCTAGGCTTGTGTCTCATTGGGCTTAGCTCTATGGACACCCATGAGTGATCTATGGACTTGGGCTAGGCTTTTGTCTCATTGGGTTAGCTCTATGTACAGCCAACGCCTAATTTCTAGTTTGAAGTTTTCAATTTTACGCTTATAGGTTATTTAATTTCCTACCCCCTGCACTCCACACACCTCATGTAAAAATATATACTTTGAGATAATATTGATCTTCTCAACTCTTTAGATAATTTGGTCATTTTTTAGTTCAAAAGAGCCAAACTTGTAAGCGTCTCAATTTAATGCATTGGCTTATCAAGTTCTGTTTTCGGAGTTACCAATTTATTTCAATTTTAGTGTTGCCGACAATGTCTTCTTCTATAGTTGGGTTTGTAATAATTGCATTGAATAGACACTGCTGGATTTGGCCTTGCAATTGCAGCTAGTTTGTGTACTTCTTTATCAGAGACAACTGTAAACACATATATATTTTAGATGAAGAAAAGTCTCCATTTACTGGTACCAGTGTACCATACCACTTACATTATTTGATATAACTATCTATTACAAACCCATCAAAATGAAAGACAATAACAGATAGACTTAAGTGAACTCTTCATCAATTGCTCTTATCTCCAGAAGAATTCATGCACAGAACTTTGCCATGAAAGTAGAAGCATTAACATCACCAAAAGCCCAGCAAGCCCCCAACATGAACTCCCAATTCTCAGTACCCATGAAGGATCTGGAGAGGGAATAAAAGACCCTCCTTGATGTGTTGATGATGAAGAAGTTGTCTTAATGGCAATAATAAGTCCAGCAAGAACCATGGGAAGGACAAACCCAGAGCTCCATTTTGATTCATAATATCTTGTATCAGTGTTTCTAGTACTGGTCACATATAGAGGTGAAAGTACTATTGCAGATACCAGAGACAGCACCATGGCTACTGATCTTTGAGATGAGTTTTGGTTTGTGTATGAATAGGTAGTAGCCATTGGTGGACTGATCAATAAATTGATGTCAAGGTTGTTGGTTTTCTAATATTTGTTATAGCAATTAGAAACCAACAATTTGATGAGTTTAAATGAGGTGTGGAGGGAGATTTATATAAGAGCAAAGACTGTGGAAATGGTGAAGGAATCTAGGTGGAAAGCTTGTAATAGGATGACAAAAGTGACAGACAGCCGTCCAAAAAGTGAGAAAAAGCAGAAAGGTGAAGCTGTGGGGGGACTAAAAATTATCCCAACATAGTTGTGGGATTGGTTAAAAGTGATGGTAAAGAAGATTGGGGATGGGAAGCTTTGGAAGTAAGGTATTTCTGATCTGCTTTTTGGGGGTTTTCATACTTGGCAGTAAGCAATGCTAGCTGTGGTCATTATTTTGGGAAGCATAGCTGTTTAACATGATCTAGATTTATCCCCAACAGTAAAGAATCAATGAGCTAACATCTTGGAGTGATTTAATATAAAATTAAATGGCATTAAATTATCCCCATATCCTTCGGAGGTGGACCATGGTCTAATGCTCTTTATATGAAACCAACAATACTTGTGTTACAAGAAAAAACTTTTTTATATGTGTATAATTTGTCTATTCCTTTTTTATATAACATGTATATACGTTTCTCTCGTCACTTAATGCCTGATGATAGATTGAGAGAAATCTATATAATCTATTATATGAAAGTTTTATTATCATTTATTTGAATTTGTCTACTTTTTTTTTGACAATGAAGTTCGAAAATTATTTCAGACTTACGTTAATGTTAGTATGTAGTAATATTAATATCTTGATTTTTTTTTTGGCCATTAATATCTTGATTCTTGAGTAATGCTAAAAGGAGCATATTTTGAGGGTGTGGTTGTCTTAAGCAAAAGTAATACTTGTGTATTGTGTCGCCTTCCATTCCAGCTTTTTCGGAAGTTAGTGCCCATCTTGAACTTAGACAAAATAATGCTTTCCCATGCCGTGATCATGCTACCACATGGGTTGTGGGCCGTTGGGCTGCTTTGGTGTGTGATAGCTAGTTTCACCAATTTATCTTTAATCATATCCTAGTGCTTCTTAAATCTTAAGTGTGAAAATGTACCAACTTTTGTTTCACCAAGTGGGAAATTAGCTTAGTTTTGGTTCTATACTTCTATGTTGGTTCTGGACCAAAAGAAAGTTTGATATGGTTGCCAATTGTCTTTGGCATAATGATATTTCTTCAAAATTTGATGATAATAATAATAAAAAAAGAAATTCAATAACACAACGCTATTTGCGCTTCTCATTAAACTTTCTACACTTCTACGGAGATGTTTAACACACTTCCGTACTTTAGTGCGAAAGTGGTGTGGAAGAGTCCTATTCTCGCTCCTAATTTATTGCTTAAAAATCAATTTCTTTGTTTCTTTGTCATTTTGGGGCTGGCAAGATTGGTTTCATTATCCAAAACAAAATGCAGATGGATCACACCATTGTCCTCACCTCATAAATGGGGGAATATCTCTTGTAGGTCTTGTATAGTGAATGCTTGAAGGATAACATACCACTCTAATTTAAGTAGCCAAAAAGAAAAGCCATCACACAAAGCGACACTCATTCTCAATTCGAATCCTATTGTCATGGCCTATCCAAAATTTTATCAAGTCCTCTCCTTCTACCTAGCAACCATAATAGCCATTTCTGAAATCTTGCTTTCCATTTTACCTGATTTGAATCCAGCTTCAATCCTAATCACACTTTCAGATGCACTTTTAGGACTATACTTCAGGTTATGTGGTCTTTCTCCATGTACAATCGATTTGGGTGACCAAACCACCATGCACTTTTGGATTGCCAATCCTAGGGGGTCTAATAAGCCTGCTCTAGTAATGCTTCATGGGTATGGTGGCAATTCAAAGTGGCAATTTATCTACCAAGTGGGTTCACTCTCAAGAAGTTTTAATTTGTATGTGCCTGATTTACTCTTCTTTGGCAAGTCTTACACTAACAGGCCACAAAGGACAGAGGCTTTCCAAGCAAAATGTGTGGTGGAAGGGTTGAAGAGATTGGGTGTGGACAGGTTTGCTGTGTACTCTATAAGTTATGGAGGGTTTGTGGCATATTGGATGGCTGAGATGTATCCAAAGGAGGTGGAGAAGGTTGTGATTGTGAGTTGTGGGATTGGGATGAAGGAGGAGCAGAAGAGAGAGCAACTCAAGAAGGTTGGAAACAATGCATTGAAGCTTCTTGTACCTGAAAGTGCTCATGACCTAAGGCTCTTGGTGAATCTATCAGTGCATAAACCTGGTCCTTTCAATTGGGTCCCCGATATTTTGCTCCGCGGGTTCGTCAATGTGAGTTTCATCAAGAAACTTGGAAAAATGCTTGGCTCCTTACATATATTGCTAGACTATTAATACGAAACAATTCACCTAATCAATGTTCTAAATTGATAACATAACATGTCAAATTGTCTTACAAGATAACATTTTTCGTCCATCATTTGGGTTTGTAACTTAACAATTCCTCAAGTTTATATAGGTTTGAATGTTGTGTAGGTGATGTATAAGGCACAAAGGAAGGGGAAATTAGAGTTGGCAGAGTATTTGCTGAAGAAAAAAGCAGATCCAAACCTTCCCATTCTAACTCAGGTAACTTGGCAATATTTCAATACTTAGCAATATTCTCTCTTGATCTGTCTTGCAATTGAAGTTTGTATTTGGGTGAAGGAAACACTGGTAATTTGGGGAGACAAAGATAATGTGTTCCCTATGTACTTGGCCTATCAGCTGCAAAGGTGACATTTCATTAATTTATTTAATTTTGATCAAGTTAGCCAGGATTGGAAACCAATGTGAAACTTATTAATGTTCTCTTTTCTATGTACAGTCACTTGGGGCCAAAATCAAAGCTAGAGATAATCAAGGACACAGGCCATGCAGTAAATATGGAATCACCCGTTTCCCTCAATGCATTGATAACATCCTTTGTTTTGGGTTACTCTTAGAATAGATGATCAACTTTAAATATGTAGTTTAAAAACATTATATATTGGACTTATATTGAATGAGGAGAGAAACCAAATTCTTTTGCTAAAGCCTAATAGTTTCTCAAATTGCAACCAGAATGACCCAATATTTTTTTTGGGCTTCACATAGATTGCACTTGATGATGAAACACAGAGACAGGGTTAATGGGTCATCTTTGATCAATTTGTCATGAATTTATACAGAACATGAAAAAATCACAGTGGGATCAACTGTATTTTAGTTGGTTCATTTTTTAGATTTCCAAAGCCAAATTTTTAGGCCAATTTCCTTACAATATGCTAAGAGGAATATGTGTCTGTCCACTATTAACATGTAATGTAATTAAATGTTAGAGAGGACCTGTTTAATGGACTGACCTAGCTAGCAATTTTTAATATATGTTGGGCGACTGAGCCTCGGATGACATGTCGTTCTTACCCAACAACCAAACAGTCCAAACCTAACTTCGTTGACAAGTAGAAAGACGGCAAGTCTTTCTAAAGTGAATTTAATATTTAGACTTGTGTACATCAGTACATGTGTATAGATAATTAGATTACTCTATTAGGTAACTTAATTAAATGATAATTGAATTCAAGATAATGAAGCCTATTATGCCATGACAGTTGATCTCTGTCCAGTGTCCAGAAGTTGTTTTTGTTGATAACGTCGATCTTATTTTACAGTGCTCCTAAGGCTGTGCAATAAGGCATTGCTAGCATATGCCGACTGCTGATATGAATTACTTACTTCCTACACAAACAGAATGGTAGAAATTACCGCATTCAACTCAAAATCTAATTAATGGTTTACTCTAATAGGTACTACATTAAAAGTTAGAATATCAAATACAAAATCAATTAATAATAGAAGGAAAAATTCACGACATTATATATTTTAACATAAGACTTTACGGTTTAAAGTAAAATAGACTCTTATGCAAAAACAAGTTAGTCTTAATAAATGTAATTTAATAGGATGAAATACACAATGGCAATAAGCTAGTAATTTACAATACTTATCTTATGAGTCATTTTCATTTCAAGTATAGGAAATATCTTTACTTCATTGAATTTGCACTACTTCTAGACGTCTAGTCCTTTACACCTCAACCCAAAAATTTAGATAAGCTTTGTTTTGACGTCTTTGCATTTAATTTCTTGCACCATATAAACAAATCAGGCTTCGTATTATGCCTTGCTTAATTGGTGATATATGGTAGTGTAGTGTAAGTTGTATAATTATTGTTCTCATTTCTTCTACTTTTAATTTACAAATTAATTAATTAGAGAAAATTATAAATTTGGTCCACTTATTTTATACCTAGTTCAATTATGATACACGATCTTTTTTAAGTTCTGTTTTGATCAACTAATTGTTCCACTTGTTCAATAAAGGTCTATATTTGTTTTCTCAAATTTGTTCCGCCTTTTATCCTATCAAATTTCGGCCAAATTCAGCAAACATATACTTGTTTTAAAGTTATGCATCTCTTATTTATAACCATATAAAGATCATTCAAATCGGAGTTCTAAAACTCAAGATAATTGGTCCCTAAAGTAGGGTACTCGAAACTACCAATTTTTCCTATAAATTTTTTCAGATTTTTCTATCTTCACCAAACTTCAATTCTCTTTGATTATAATACTCCAAATTGGTTCGTATGACTAAAAAATGATAAAATATAACTTATACTTCAATTATAATTGAAAAAAACACAACCAAAATGATTTAAAATCATAACTTAAAAAAGATCGTGGATCAAAATAAAATTAGGTATGAAATAAGTTGACCAAAATTAAACTTAAAAAAAATTGTGAACCAAAATTAAACTAGATATAAAATAAGTTAACCAAATTTGTAATTTCCTCTATTTAATTACTTTGTTCAAATCCATTATACATTCTTATAATAATTTCAAAGTCTAACTGTTTGTAACAACACGCAATGTAGCAAGTTTTATATATTTATACTTCCTAATCCACGCAATGTGCTTGCTGTTTCTTGGTTGGAAACTTGGAACAAACATTATTTTCTTAAAAAAATATTTTTGAATAGCTAGCAACGCATTCTTAAGTATCATATATGCATTACTAATAAATGATAGCCTTGATGCAAACATGCTTCAATAAAATAAGACACTAATGCGGGACAAGTTGAAGGACATTTGAAGTAATGTTTAGGGACATTCCAGCAATGATTAAATTTTTAAAATTTAATTAATAAAATAAAAATTCTTTAATGCAAATAAAGAGGAGATAAATGTTATTTTATTTTTTAAATTATTATATTTGTATCAGTTTAGTTTCGAAATTTTTAATTTAAAAAATTAAAGTATTTAACATTTTTAATTTTGTCAATTAAGATAATTCTACCAATTTACTTGATAAATTGATACAAGTAACGATGATGAGTGCATAACTACCCTCAATAATGACTCTTTACGATGAGGATTAGACGAAATTTTGAATGAAAAAAAAAAAAAAATTACCTACAAAAAATTGAGAAGTAAATTAACTTATTTTTCAAATTGTTAGTCTGGACAGCAACGGATACAAGTGCAAAATGACATTTATCTCAAAAGGCTAAAAAGACGGTAATTAGAACTGTTGACTCTGAGATTGTGATTGCACCAACACATATATAAAAGCTTTCACTCAGCTTCATCTTCATTCATATATATATATATATATATACATGAAAATCCCATATACCTGTGATTACTAATATCGTCAACAACCTCTCTCTAATCGATCTCTTCCATGGCTTACCAAAAGTTTTGGAGTCTCATCTCCCTCTACCTCTCAATCACATCCACCATTTTTCACTATCTCTTCAAAACCAACTGGAGTTCAGTCTTCTTCAGACTCCCAGACACACTTGTAGCCTTATACTTCAGGCTATGTGGTCTATCTCCTTGCACGGTTGACATTGACGACCAAACCACGGTCCACTTCTGGACCGCCAGCCACAGGCGCTTCGACAAACCCGGTCTGGTTCTGGTCCACGGCTACGGCGGCAATTCCCTCTGGCAATTCGTCCGCCACGTGGGCCCCCTCTCCAGGAGCTTCAATTTGTACGTCCCCGATTTGTTGTTTTTCGGGAAGTCCCACACGAACCGGCCCGACCGGAGCGTGTCGTTTCAAGCCAAGTGCGTTGGGGAGGGGTTGATGAGATTGGGTGTGGACCGGTGCACGCTGTACGGGCTTAGTTATGGTGGGTTCGTGGCGTATCAGATGGCCGAGATGTTTCCACGTGTGGTGGAGAAGGTTGTGATTGTGAGTAGTGGGATCGCGTGGACTGATGATCAAAGAGATGAGCTGTTGAGAGAGAATGCGAATGCTTTGGAGATTTTGCTGCCGAAAAGTCCGCAACATCTACGGCTGTTGATGAAGCGATCTTTTTATAAGTGTGATGTTTTCAAGTGGGTGCCTGACTTTGTCCTTCGCAGGCTTATTGATGTGAGTTTATTGTTATCATTATTACTATTGGATGGATGGGGAGAGGCCCAGAGGGGCACATAAATATTAATTACTTTGTTAGATGCCTTGATTAGCAACCTATATATGCGCTTTAAACATCACATTTATTTCGAAAGTTTTGGCTTCCACGTGGCTTGTGAGCGGGACGAGTGTCAGCTATTGATGTGTGTGTGAAATTTATGCATATTAAAATAATTGATCTCGTTGATTATATAACTGGGAGAGAAACGTGTTATATTAAAAGTGAAGTCCTCTTGAGAGGGACTTATCTATAATTACCACGATGAGGTTGGTCCCTCTTTTAGTTGACTAAACTATGAATTAATATGAATGAAGAAATGAATGCTGGGCTCTTTCTTTCACTGCTACTCATGTATGCACGTAGGAACAATAATCCCTAACATTCATCGATTCATTTGCATATTAATAACAGACAATCATCTACGTGAATACCAGTTCGTCTATATTTTTCTTATAATTATGGGTTTGTATTTGCTCAATGTTGAAGTGGTTTTGGACATTTTTAGGCGAATAAGGAATACAGAAAGGAGAAATTAGAGCTACTTGAACACTTGATGGCCCAAAAAGCAGATCCAAACCTTCCTATTCTAACTCAGGTAACATAAGTCTTCATTTAATTTCTTTCTATATGTGTATAGTAATTTTGTATATCCATGAACATTACTCTTTGGCTTGCAAGTCCCATTTCAATAGGAGACTATTTCTTGGTTTTTTTTTTTTTTTTTTCTCAAAAAGCAACTTCATCTACCATTTTGTAATTACATGATGATTTGCTTAATTGTGTGAAGGAAACACTAATAATTTGGGGTGACCAAGATCAAGTCTTCCCACTGTACATGGCCTATCAGTTGCAAAGGTACATATATGTCATTCATTTAGATACAACTCAGGTTTTTTTAGACCCAAAAAAAAAAAAACTCAGGTTTTATTTTCAAAATTATTCTCATTTAAGGATGTTATAAAGGGTCATTTTTTATTTTTTTTATTTCAATATTTGGTCACTAATTCACTATATAACATTGTTCTTGCTTTGCAGGCACTTGGGCCCCAAATCCAAATTGGAGATAATCAAGGACACAGGTCATGCAGCAAATTTCGATTCCCCGGATACAATCAATGCTTTGATAAAATCATTTGTTTTGGGTGATGGCCCCTTCAGTATTGCAAGTCCCATGGAAGCCAAATGAGAAGCCTATTAATTAAAGATCATGTTCTATATTTGGTTAAAACATGGTTTGCTTTGCCAGGGTTAGAAGTTTCTAAACCGAATATATTGTTTGTAATTTTGTTCAATTTATGAATTCTTAGCAAATACCATTTTTAAGCCAAGGTTGCACAACTTTCAGCTTTGGCATCATTTAGATTGTCCCAACAAAAGAAGGGTCCATACTCCATAGGGTAAACCTTGATGAATCTATAGTGTGTTGGCTTTTAGCTTGCAACTTCGAAGCACCCACATGCTGTGAGGACACATTTATACAAGAGGGAATGCAAGACCAAGATAAGTATGAAGCATAAGTATTATTAATATTTTCATTTTTCTTATCATTGATTGTTGTAATTGAAGTGAAATGGTGTATGGAAGAATTAATGAAATTAAAGTTTTTGGGGCATTAAAAGCTTAGTCTTAGATACTTGTAAATAGTAAGGTATGATACATATAAGAGACATAAAATGGAGACAGCGTATCTGAATTCTAAAATTAATAAGGTAGCTAACATTCGTCTTAGAATAAAATGAAATCAAAGTAAGAATTGAATGCAATGAGAGAGTTGGAGAATATAGCATGATGAATTGAAAATTGACAAGGAATACAAATAGATATTATCATTTTGGGAAAATGTCTTTATTTTCCTTGTCAACCAAACAATACAAAGGAAATTCTCTAGTGTTGAACAATGGAATGGAACGAACATTCTAATGAACCAAACACTATTTTAGTGTTGGAGAATCACATAGTGAACATAAAGAAGTGCACAATAGTATGAACCAATCTAGATTGAGGACTAGTTCATAGATCACTGAATATGTCTTAGAGGGAGGCTATACAAACCACCCTTTTGTGCTGAGTTGACCACCCTAATAAATTTTTTTCAATTTTTTTCCTATTTTACCCTTTATTGCAAAAACATGATAAAATCACCCAGATCCATTCGGTGGTCATCTACCGAAATATCCACTAATATTCGGCAGATAAGTGTCGAATAAATACAAATATTTCGGCAGATAACTGTCGAATGCCTTTTTTATTTCCATTCGGNAAAATTGAAATTTTTTGTTTTAAGGGTAAAGTTAGAATTTTAAAATAGGGTGGTCAACTTAGCAATTTAGGGTGATCTGAATAGCATTGGCCTATGTCTTAAATCAGAATCAAATCAAGAGCTTAACATGAGCTAAGCAAGACTTGACTACTTGAGGGCGATAAGGCCAATGCCTAGGAGCCCAACAACTTTGGGCCCTTGATGGGCTTGCTCGTTGTGAAGTATCATTCCATTAGGCCCAAATAAAACAAGAAACCAACCACCACTCCGTTTTCGTTTCTCCCACTCTTGACTCTTCCCCAAAACTCTCTCTCATTCACTCACTACCGCCACTCACCGCCAAACCACAACCGCCACGCTTTCCCTCTCTCTCTGTCCGCACGCGCCACTCCTAATGTAGAACCCCCAAACGACAACCACAGCAATGTCGTCGCACGACCAAGCCCTAGTCTCGCTGATCTCCCAGCTCGCCCTCTCCTTCGACGGCGCCGTTTTGGGCGTAGCCCTAGCCTACGCCGCCGTGCGTTCCGTCCTCAAGTTCACCTCCGCCTCCTCCTCCCTCCGGAAGCTCACCAAAGCCCCCTCCGTCAAAGCCTCCGACCTCCGCTCGATCCTCATCATCGACAACTCTGACCAATCTCAGACGTCCGATGGAAAACTCGTCGTCGTACGCGGCACCGTGGAAGCCAAGTCCCTCCTCGACGGGAACTGGAAGAGCCTCAATCCCAGCGTCCTCGTCTCTCAGGAAACAAACGACAGAGCCGTCATCGTTCAGAGAACTCAAACGGTGCGTTTTCGTTTTCGTTTTCTTTCGCTGCTCAGTTGTTTGTTTTGGTGTTTTTAGGATTAAATTGAACTGAAAATTTGGTTTGTGTTTGTGAAGTGTGTATATAACGAGTGGAAGGGCTTTTTGGGTTGGACTTCGGATTTGAGAGCCATATTTGCGAGGTCTTGGAGGGAGCAAGAATCGACATCATTAAGAACGGTAATCAAATTGCTATTATGTGAATCTTGATGGTTGTTTAATTGTTTTTATGCATAAAATTTGTGAAAAATGGTACTTTTTATTAATCTTTTTCATTTCGTATTGATTTCTGCAGGTTCCTTTCATTCTTGTTGATGGTGGTCGCTGGCCGATTTCGGACTTTGTTGTTGTGAACGTGGATGGCTCAAGACACCCATTACCTCTTACAACAGTTTACCATCAATTGCAGCCCATTAATGCTACTCCCTATACATTTCTGCAGGCACTTTTTGGTCATGAATATCCAGTGAGTTTTGCAATTTTTTGACTCTCAGTGTGCTTCTTAGTGTTGCTTTAGTGTTTTTTACCTTCTCCCTTTTTACTTCGTAATGTCATTTTTGTTTTCCGGGTTTGAAGGTCGGTTTGCTCGATGAAGAAAAGATCCTTCCATTGGGAAAGGAAATTAGTGCCGTTGGTTATTGCAGTTTCAAGAACGGAATGCCGGAAATCAAGTCATGCAAGGATCTTCCGTATTTTCTGTAAGGGTTTCTTCTGAGAACATTCTCTTCAGTATTTTAGTTGGAGATGAAAAAGTCATTACTCTTATTGTGGAAAATGTATTCTCTATATTTTCTTCTATGTCTAGGACTTTGTTTTATTTTTTTTTTCTTCTGTTAAACATGTCGATTGACTTCAATGCTGCTAACCTTCCAGGCTTCCATGTTAATGGTTGTCAAACAATATGGTATACTAAGTCAGTAGAGACTAGAGACTTCGGTTGAACTTCAATTCACCAGTTGGTGACCATAGCCCCTCTAAAGCACACACACGGGAAAACAACCAAAACCCTTAAAACTGTTTTGGGATAGACCAATTGTGGTTTACACTTTCTGAAATGTACTAATTAGATGTTATACTTGTTGATGAGGGTTGTCATCTTTGAAATATGTATTGCTTTATATTAATGCCTTTTTTGTTCTTTTTAAACTAATATTTTTCCGAAGAGTCAGTTCTTTTCCTTTTGTTTCCCTCCCGGATTGATAATATGTGGATGTAGGAAGTTGAATTTATTATTGCTTGACTGCCCAAAATGAGTTTTTAGCTTGTTTATACTTTGATGTCTATTAACTGATATTGTATCGTTTGCAGGTCTGAGATGACTAAGGATCAGATGGTTGTAGATCTTGCATTCAGGACAAAAATACTATTCTGGAGTGGGGTTGTTCTGGGTTCGATGTCAATTGGAGTCCTTGGCTATGCTGTTGCGAGGTACACCTTACCTTTCCCTTGAAATGTTAATTTCTTTTACTCTGTTCTGCTTCAATTGTGACAGCTATTAATTGTCTCCATGTGATAGCTATTAGATGTACCCATTTACATCTTCAATTGTGATGTTAATTTCTTTACTCTGTCCTGTGTATCCATGTGTATTCATTTACTAGGCTAGTGCAAAGAACAACCTTTTATAGTGCTACTGAAATTTCATAATGTGTTGATTTCATGTTTCCTTCTATGGGTTCCATATAGTTATGTTGAATTCCTAATTCAGTTTCTATTGACATTTCTCTTGTATGTCTTGCATGAACTATACTGTGTCTCGTTTGACTTGTTTTTAACCTTACCCAATGCTTGGTTACCCAGTGGAAATAGGAAATTATTGAATTTCTAAATTCCATTGTTTTGTTCTTATATCTAAATAGAAAAGAAAAGAAAAAGAGACAAAAATAACACTAGATTTTCCTCTCACCTCTCTTCACAATAGGTGAGAGTTGGAGAGAAAGTTAGCTCATAGAAGCAAAACTACCACTTTTCTCCATGTGTCCAATCCCATGAATATAACAGCATCCTTTTTTCTTTTCTCCTCTATTCTCTCTTTTGTTTTCCCTTTCCTAAAGTGATCCAAACACAATTCCTCAAAGATATGTAATATATTAAAACAAAAATACAAGAATGTCGAGACATGTATTACAAATTCTGTTTCATTACACAATTGTCTCATCCTGGCATGGGATCTCATATGTACCCACCAGAATGTAAGAGGTGAAATGGATTACCATTGGTGATGATTGCAATCAGAAATGAGTTTCAATAAATTAATTTACAAATATTGTTTCAGGAATTGGAATAGATGGAAGGAGTGGAGGCAACAAAGGCAGTTACAGCGGTCAAGCCGTGCAGCTGCTAGCAATGCTGAATCTCAAATTGAAGAAGAGGAGGATACAGGAGATGTTCCAGATGGACAGTTGTGTGTCATCTGTTTGATGAGAAGAAGGCGATCAGCATTCATTCCCTGCGGGCATCTAGTTTGCTGCCAACCCTGTAGCATATCAGTTGAACGGGAAGTAACACCAAAGTGTCCTGTTTGTCGGCAAGAAATCCGCACTTCAGTCCGAATATATGATTCTTAATCTCAGTTTTCTAGCATTTGGAAACCATGTGAGGGGGTTTGCACGTCAAGTGCAGAAGTCGCCATACTTGGATTGACACGTAGTGGTTGCCTCACATGGGTTAAGTGTTAGAGTTCAAAAGAGTTGGTAATTTTTTTCTCCTCATGAAGTAAATATACATGTTTTGTGTATATAAAATTTGAAGTAGATTCAGTTCCTATGCTCTTGTGAAGTTAATGTGAATCATTTGTGAATGTGCTGTAAAAAGCCTTGGTTACTCCTTTGCTTAATTGGGTATAGTTAACCATGAAACATGAGTACATGACCAGAATAGAGAAAACTCATTTGAATTATTCCAGCAAGCTGCTTAATGTGTTGTCTTTGTTCGAACCACACATAGGTTTGTTCTTGGTAGTGATAAAAAGGGAAAAGTTAATAATTATTTTTACAACTCTATAGTTGGCAAAATATAAAGAACAGTTTAATGAATTCGAGGAGATAGCAGCAAATGCAATACTAGACTGAAAACCAGCCTTTTACATATACAACTCTCTATACTCTTTGAAATTAAGATATGAGAAAGAGAGACAACACTGATAACTGTTCTGTTACTTGGCACTTGCTTTCATATCCATCTTCCACAATGAACAAAAAGAAACAGGCTGCCCCTTCCACCATAACCCTGCACACCCATCTTTCTCATCCACTCTCATCTCCCAATTGTTATCATACTTTCTCAACAAGGCTCTACCCCCATCAATGGCATCCTCTCCGAATGTCTCCCCCACGAACCCTGCCCCCTTCATTCTCTCGCACCATTTCTCCTTCCCTTCATTCATCTCACCCCGGTTAGTAAGTGCCTTTGCAGCCTCTCCTTCCATCACTCTCCTCTCATCGCTCTCTCGTCCTTTGAATGCCGAGCTTGTTGAGTCCAGAAACCTCCACAAGTACTCTACTTGCCGCGAGAACCCTGTGGCGAAATCCCCACAATTGCTGCAGCTGCATTCCATGTTGTTCTCACTGAGAATCACACCCTTTGCCTCCATGTTTCTCAGTAGTTTCAAGAATTCAGTTCTTTCATCCGGCAGGTTGTGGTTCAGGTGGTGGAGCCTAAATTGCAGGCAGACAATCAGTGTTTCGTCACCGGAGGTGTCAATGGCTTGAGCATTTAGAGTTTGTAGTGGTTGATTATCAAGGCGGTTGATCTGTAAATTGATGTTCATGGACTTGGCAAAACCAAGAAGTTTAGAGAAATTGTAACCAGGAGGGCATATTGAAAATGGGGTCTCTGTGTTTTGGTCATTTTCAATGGCAGCAGCAGCAGCAATAACTGTGATTCGGACCAGTGGGGGAGGGCCACCTGGCCGGCGAGTCAAGGCCTCAAGCAAAGTTGGCCATTGCATACCATGAGAAACCCCAACATCAAGAATGTGAAGGTTTTTTGTGCGATCAGGTTCTTCAGCAAAAAGTTGGAGTATCGAAGAGTTTGCAATGTTATTTGGAAAAGCAAACCATGGACTGACCTCATAGAATTTGAGCAGAGATTTTTGAAAAAACCTTGGTTCTGTGGAAGCAAAAGTTACAGGTCCTGCTGAGGCAGAGCCATTGGGAGCAGAGGAGGACAGGTGGTGAGTCAGGGCCCGGAGGCCATGAGCCGCCAACCGGTGGTTGGCATCGCCGGTGAGGGAGGCGAGCTCGTGGAGAACATACAGGAGGTGTTGTACACGTATCAGATTCCCACCTGTGATGGCTAGTGCACAAGGGTTGAGCAACTGCTCTGCCCACCTTCCTTCCTTGCTATTACCGTTATTACAGTTATTCCCTGTAGTCTTGGATGTGCCTTTCTTGTTCCCATTTGGTTTCTTAAGTGGCACTACTTCTTCAGCTCCTCCGTCCCCATTGGCAGTCTGATTGGTCGCCGGACAAACAGGATTCTTCCGGTCAAGGTGGTGGTTTTGGGATGTTTTGGTATGCGGGTCATCGGGGACTTTTCGTTTCTTGGATGAATCCGATGGCGACTGCTGATTCGAATTGGTGGGGTTTGTAGGCCTTGTGTTGGTAGCAATAGCAATGCTAGTGGGGCTATTGAGAGAAGTGGTGTTAGCATGAATCAGATCCTGACTCTCATCCCACCATTGATAGCCGTTGATATCACTTGAATTGTAAGGATCATCCAAGAAAGATGGAAAGAAGGTGACTGAATCTTCAAGCCAGTCCAAGATGTGATCTGAGTTGGGGTTTGGCTCTGGTTCTCGAGTGGTCATTTTGCTCTGGATACAAAATGGGTTTGAGAAAGAAAAGAAGAAGAAACAAAAGGACTTTGTGGGGGTGACAAAGTTTGATCATTGACCAAAGGGATAGAGCAACCTGCAGAATTGTTCTCTGAAAGTGTTAAATTAAGGCACAAAGGCAGTAGTGGTTTTTGAAAGAGACAAATGAAAGCATTTTCTTAATGTTGGTGTGCTGTTAATTTGGAGGATGTGATGTTTTATTAAGGATTTTTATCTTTTGCATCCCTTGTGTGTCTTGAGTGCTTAACTTATTCCTTGGTTTGTCATGCTAGTGGAGATCCACAAATTACGATCGGAGAGAGAGAGAGAGAGAGAGAGAGAGAGAGAGAGAGAGAGAGAGAGAGAGAGAGAGAGAGAGAGAGAGAGAGAGAGAGAGAG
>QANW01003611.1:1425792-1566068 GCA_003254865.1 Dryas drummondii
GCAGCGGGGCGAGGGGGGGGGGCCGCCATAGTTAATTAGGTAAGCGTATTTAAATATGACTTCACGTGTAGTTGGGAACATAAATAAATAAGGGCAAATTACAGGCCATGTAACTCAACTAACCATCCTTGTTCACTTGAGTACCCTCAATAAAAAAAATTGCTCAGAGGTACCTCAATTATTGATTTTGCACACATAGGTACCTCCATCAACTTTTTCTTCTAAAGACCGTTAACTGCCGACGTGACGAGCTGACATGATTTTTAAAAAATGCCACGTGGATAAAAAAATAATAAAAAATTAAATAAACTTTAAAAAACTGAAATAATGATTAAGAAAACTAAAAANTTCCACAGACCCAAATGGGTATTCACCCATTGACATCGTTCTTTTCTACGGAAAATCCATCCCTTACGCAGAACCCATTTCCATTCCGACCCGAAAGCCTCAAATCAACAACCCATTTTGCTCCAAACCCGAAAATCTTTGAGATTTTCACACACCTTCAATTCTCACTCGCATTTCTCACCAGCTCGTTCCGACTCTCTTCGGTCACCGGCAATTGGGAACTGCCGGTCACCGTTGAGCAATTCGCGGAAGCACAAGGCGTTGATGAGGGGTGCAGCAGTAGGGTGGGGAGGGGGTGGGCAGAAAGCAGAGAGGAAGAGAGCGAGTTCAATGTAATGCATTCACGCCATGACAAAATGCGTACTACTTCCATAGACTCATGGTTCTCATGACCATAGTTGTTAAGTTCCACATGGGATTTGCAGGCATGTATAGAGCTGTCAGGTTCAAGAGAAAGGAAATGGTAAAGTATAACATTGAGTTTGTCTAACTGTCCTGTATATTAAGAGTTGGTTTTCGTTCATTTTCTTTTTGGTAATTAAGTTTCCAGTCATTCCTTGTAGCTATAGTTTCACCCATTATTTAATTTATTTGCTATCCATCGAGAGTTTAGAGTTTTATGTTGTTTTATTATTTGTATTTCTGCCTCTGTTTATCATGTGAATTAGTATTTGTATTCTGTTTCATAATAGAGGGATATATTCTTTCTCACATTTTTGTTTAATTATGGAGACTCTCTCTCTCTCTCTCTCTCTCTCTCTCTCTCTCTCTCTCTCTCACACACACACACACACACACACCTCACACAAAATAGTAGCCAAATTATGCTACAATTTAAATTAGATTTAGTTAATGTCGTATCATGTTTGAACATCTTACATGACACATTAATAGGACTTATAAACGTGTGCACCTAATAATGCTGTATTGTTTTGACATCAAAAATCAAAACATGATGATAAAGTGGGTTACTGGACCCATGGTGAGTGACTGACTATATCCCAAACACAAGCTTCCAAGATGATAGCAGAGGACAATGGTAGAATAAGACGGTCAAGGACTAGTCAAACACCCAAAGTGGTTGACCAAAATAATAGGACAAAAACTAAATTATTATGCCAAATGAAGATATCAATTTTGGGAAGAACATACAGGACAACCCTCTGGGCGCCTGTGAAACTCACCAACTCAAACCAGAGGACTGGACTGGACTGGAGTGCCTTTACTCAGAGCTTTCATGTTTGCGTGTATTTTTGGTATATGCAGACTGATCATGAAATCAACTCTCTTTAGTCTTTTGAATTGACAGAGGAAGAGAGAGAAAAAGAGGAATGAAGGGAGAGATGAAGAGAGAGGGGGTGGGTCGGCGGAGTGGTGGGTGGGGTTGGCGGCGTGGTGGCTAGGGTCGGAGGGGTGGGTGGTTGGGTTGGGTGGGTCTCGGAGGGAGGGGTGAGAGGCGGAGGGAGGCTGCAAGCTAGCCTGCAACTCCATTTTTTTCTTTTTTAGTTTTTTTTGTTTTTTGTAGTTTTTTAAAATAATTATTTCATTTTTTATTATTTTTTTGTCCACGTAGCATTTTTAAAAAAGTATGTGAGTGTGCCATGTAGGCAATTAAGGGCAGGCTTGATAGAATAGTTGACGGAGGTACCTGGGTGTACAAAATCAGTAGTTAAGGTACCTCTGAGCAACTTTTTTTTATTGGGGTACTCAAGTGAACAAGAGTGTATACTTGAGATGCCTGCGTGTAATTTGCCCAATAAATAAATAAAGACTTGCACTTTCATGCTTTTGAGTTGTTAGCAGGATTTCACACTAGAGAAATTATTTCAAATTTGAGTTAATTAAAGATTTCTAATCTTCATTTTGGAATTTAAGAAATTTGACACCGAGTATGGTGTGAGCTACCCTTGAGAAATACTTGTATCATATCGAGTAGTTGAAGTGCTCGGACACCCCTCGAGCACTACTCGGTAGGGTACGGGCATTATCGAGGAGTGTTCTTTGAGGGGAGATCAAACACTTCTCGAGGAGAGTTTGAACATTTATTCGAGGGTTAAATCTTTTAAATTTTAAAGTCTTAAATGAAAACCAAAAAAGATTAGTTTTTAAAAATTTTCTTCAAACTTTTAGCTACAAGACTAGTGAGGGATCTTGTGTCAATAGCCCTTCTATCCATTTAAGGTTCATTTTAAAGGAGGATTGAGCAACAGTTTCCTTTTTCTTTTAATTTCCATCCTATTGGGGCTTAAAGTTCAGAGTTATATACCTTAAAGTAATAAACTTTATCCTAATCGGGGTTAAAATTAAACTTTGGAAGCCTAAGGCATCCGGTTCAATTGATAGAAGTTGGTATGACTACACTATGTGAATCTCTAGGTTGCATCATCCTCAATATATCATCATGCAATTTTCTATGACATGTTGTTTTTCATATTATTAATCTCACCCTCTCCTACTTTGTAGAAATTGGAGTATCCAACTTGAAATAAATTTTCATTGGATGAAGAGGCTCAAGACCTTATACTCAATTATGCAAAACATTCTCTCCTCAATATGGGATACTACTCTCAACAATCACCCTTCATGGTGGATTCAAAAAGAGAAGAGTTAATTACAAAATATCTACATTAACTAGTGTTACTTTCAATTTGGTACATGAATTTTAAAATATGACAATTAAGTATACAACTTTTGCTCTATTTGATAATTACATACCTTCTGTCACCCCTCTTGTTAAATTCGTCGTTTTCTGCTTATATGTCCTTGTTAAATGTCATGTGACACTAATGGAACATATCTTTTCGACATTTTAGATTCCAGCTTACTCTTTTCCGCCCATCAGATGGGTAGACATAAGAGTGAACTTGAATCTAAAGTATTGAAAAAATGGGTCTCATTAGTGCCACGTGGCATTTAACGTGGACGTATAACCAGAAAAGGACAGATCTAATAAGAGGGGTGACGAGATATTTAATTGTCAAGTTATAAAAAATTTGTGTACCTAATTATTAAGTTTTGAAACTCATGTACCAAATTGAAAGTGACACTATAATTAATATAGGTATTTTGTAATTGATCTCATATGCACTGTGAAACATCAATGCAATTACTGCTATTCAAGTTCCTTATAGCAGATGCAAGAATGCCTCCATGGTTGAAATAACTCATTCTGTTATGAATTTGAGTTTCATAAACTCAAAATGTTCATTTGAAGGCAGAGCTTTCGTTAACTGCTATGGAGTTGCATCAAAAACTTAAGGATTGCCTTTGGTGTGTGCAGCCTATGTATCCCTTTATTTTTCTTATGTTAATAAAAATTGACTGAATGTCTAAGTTGGATCAATTTGACATTATTAGAGAACTATGCGGGTACATTTGTTGAGTTACGAACTACAGGTATTAAATGAAATTGGAAGCAAACAACTAACTTACAGTTGCAGTTCCACTAAGAAACGAATTTACTCTAACAAGAAAGCTGCTATGATAACATTCAAAGGGAGTGCTTGACTATCATGAGAAACAGATGCATCTGTGTAGGAGAAGCCGGCAAACAAAAGATAGGAAATAGAGAAATCCCAATGATTTAATCTCATCTTTCTCATGGGATCAGTATGACATTAACGGATGAAACACATTTTTCTTATTCAACCGATGGAAAACATCAGAAAGAAAGCAAGAAGCAACACATTTCTCTTATTCAACTGATGGAACACGTACATTAGAAACAAACCAAGAAGCAACACATTTTTCTTATTCAACTGATGGAAAACATTAGAAAGAAAGCAAGAAGCAACACATTTCTATTATTCAACTGATGGAACACATTAGAAACAAAGCAAGAAGCAACACATAAAACAAAGAAACTGTATGCATGGAGAGCTAAATTGTTGAATCACAAGTCCTTCACAAACATTCATCTGGTTTTCGCCCAAAATGCAGCGTCAAGTGGATTAAAGACAAGCGAAATGAGAGAGTAATCTGTTGCCAATTTTCCATTTGTGCTGTGTTCATTGGTGATAGACTGAAGAGAACAAAAAAGGTATACCTGAAAATGGGATCAAAGCCAGGGTCCCATTTGACTTGGACTACCAATTGTCTATTATGATTGCAGGAGAGTGAATGATTTGGTCTGCAGATTGTGGCACAGCTGCTGCAAAGTCATTCTCAATATCACCTGTGCATTTCTCAGGCATATTAGTTAACTTTATTTCCTGGAGGATCTTTAAATCTGTCAATCCAGTCGTGATTGTCAAGTTCTCGCAGGATCTAATCTCTAGCTCCCTGAGATTTCGCATTGCTCCTTGTTGCACCTCCAATTTCTTCAGAGCACCTAGATTCCAGAGCTTCAAAGCACAAAGCTGGGGAAAGTCATTCATGGAGCAAACCATGTCTGTTCCTTGATAAGAACCCGCATTCAAAGAAAGTGATTTAAGCTTTGGAAGCTTCCCTAACATTGGCATTGGATCTTCTCCAATTCCAGAGGACGATAAGGTAAGGCGAGTGAGGCTTTCTGGGAGTTCTTTTATGATGGATGAGCCATCAAGCTTTCCAAACAAATATAGGCTGGATAGTTTCTTAAGGTCTAACAAAGGTTTTAATTTCAGATGCTGAGGTAAACTCTTGTCATTGATTGATGCCAACTTCAAGGACTGTAAGTCGGTCAGCTTCAAGATGCATTTTGCCAATACCTTTTGCTCTTCTGGTGCCAGCTGGAATGCCAATCCCAATTTCTGAAGGTGGATAAACATGCCCAGCCGATCCTTCAAAAGATTGCTCTTATCCACAAATACTCCTGATAATGTCTGCAGATTCTTCATGGAAAATGCAGTTGGTAGAGTCATAAATTTGATTCGACTGTTCTGGTTCAAGTATAGGTGGAGAAGTTTCCCCAGTTTCCAAATCGAACTGGGGAGAGTTCGAACATGAGTATGCTTCAAATCTAGAGTTTGGAGTTTCGCCAAGTTGCCTATAGATTCTGGGATCGTCTCTAAATAAGTCCACCTTAAGCCCAGATATGTCAACTTCTTTAACGTTCCTATGCTCTTGGGCAATTGAGGTCTGAATACACGTTCAAGGTCAAGAACCTCAAGCTGTTGGAAGAAACCACATGCAATGCCCCTGCCAAGAAAGTCACCTATTTCCTCTCCGGGTTTATTTCCTTCTCGAGTATCAAAGAAGAGAATGGAGTGGGGGTACCTTCCATTCTGCAAAACATTTGGTGAATTTGTGTTGAGACCATTGATGCGACTGAAACTGGCATCATTATCATCAAAATGATAGGCAATATGTTTCTGGTCTGAACTTGTACTTAGGGACCACGAGCGGGTTCTGCTGTTGTCACCTTTGTCTTGCAACCAGAGTTCTCGAAGGGCAGATGGGAAGCAGCATGTCTTGACATCCCCATTAGGCTTTCTTTGAAGTACTTGAATTACATTACGTTCAATCAACTCTGATAGAAGCTTGTATGCGACACTAATGTCTGCTTCTAACCCTTTTGAAACCCACAAAGCGACTAATCTCCTTGCAGGGATTTCAAAGTCCCCAGGGAAGAGTTCGAAGTAACCTTCTTGCAAGTCGTTTTTATTCATTGCCAGGGTATCTAACCATGGAGTTTGGTTCCGTCCTCGAGTTATACGCTCAAGAAAGCTTAAGAGTTCCTCAGATGTCACTTTGTTCCTCGACAATAGATACCCAAGACGAAAGATGACAAATGGTAAGCCTCCGGTTCTTCTTACCACTTTCTTTGCGATAGTTTCCTCTTCACTATCAGAAGAAATGTGCACCATCTGGGTGAAAAACTCCCAGCTCTCTTCTTGGGTTCGTAGCCGAAGTGGGTAGTGAATGATATTTTGGTGATCAGTAGCATGTGAAGCAAAGGCCTTGTTGCGTGTGGTGAGCACAATCCTACTCCCACTTTTCAATTGATCATTTAGGACTATTAATGCTGCTTTAAGATCATCAAAGGTTTCCCTTGACTGCACATGGTCCAAAACTAGAAGGCATTTCTTGTTCTTCAAGAAATCATGCACTTTCCCGGTCCAGTAGTATTTTCTGCTCTCTTTCTCTTGGGAGTTCAGCAGTACCTGGCTTCCAACACTTTTCCAAAGTGCATTTTCGTTAGACCATTGAGGTACAGTCACCCAACGAAGTTCTTTAAAATGGTTTGCAATGGTTCTGTGGTGAAAAACTTTCTTGGCCAGAGTTGTCTTACCTATGCCCATCATCCCTCGAATGGAAATGATATAGGGCTTTTCACTGTCATCAGTCAGTCGCCGGACCAGTTCATGTACGTCTTCTTCCAAACCAACTACTGAGCATGACTCCTTCCTTACCTCAATGGAATATACTTTCATGCATCTTTGAAGAGCAATGACAGCATCCTCGATTTGTTTAATCCCAAAGAGATACTCTTTGTCTTCCATGTGGGTTGTTGTGAAGAAAGTCATTTTCTTCAATTGCTCCAAGCAAGCATATCTTGCATTACTAGCATGTTCAGTTGCTCTTGTATCTTCGAAATTTTTTTGCATTTGCTCCAACTTCTTGTTCAGTGAGCTGACACGAGATAACAATAAGCTGCTTGTTTTTGGAAGTTGATTGAGCCAGTTCCGAATGTCTTTTAAAGCATTTGGAAAATCCAAATCATCTGCAATGCGACAAATTTGAGGAGATCGGTGGGCTGATTTTGATGAGTCTCGTCTGACAAATTTGAAACCATATCTTTCCTTTTGTTCCAGAAGGTCCTTGATCCTGGTGTCAAAGCACATTATGTCCTCCTTAAGCTTCTGGCTAGCCCTCCAACTACTGAAATCAGAAAGCCAACTTGCTCTCTGATTTGCCGCTGATCTGCTTATGGTGCCAATGGCATCCTTTGCTTTGTAAAGGGTCTTGTTTGCTGCAATCACCCAGGATCTTTCCATTTCAGTTTCCAGCACTTTGAGGCGTCGTAAATCTTTGATGAAAGCATGCAGTAGCTGTAAATGCATTATGAAGGACTTTATTTGCTCTTCCATGTCATACATAGAATGCAAATCTGGGCCAGGGTTTTTCAAAGAGGAAATGAGCAATTCTTCATCTGCTGATATTAAGCCAACAAGTTGTGGTGTGGACTTGACAACAAGAGTAGATCTGTCCTGCAGACGTTGAACCTTGGACCTTAACTGCTCCAGTGATCTATAGATGAGAGCACATGTTTCCTTATTCCTGAGGACATCATTGAAATACTTCATCCGATAGGCAACAACAAGCATCTGCGGTAGATCAATTACAACAAAGAAAAAGTAGTTGGGAAATTTTCTTCTCTTTCTCAATCTTCCAAAGCTTTCAACGTAAGAAACCACTGCCCTTGCATTCGTTATCCACCCTTTCTCCTCATTCATCAGTGGAACGGTTAGTCCATCTGGCATGAGTCCCGATTCAAATAGTCGACCGGCGTTCCCTTTTATTTCATCCGCTGATGTCAAAACTTGATCGTAATCTTTTAAAAGAGCACCTAATAACCTCCATTCTCTTTTGATCTCCTTGAACGTGCCGTTCCAGAATCTGAAAGCAAATTCACTTATCCCTATGTAAAGAATGTACCCAATGCAACATGCACAGATTAACTCGGTGATACTTGCACTGTCCATGGGGCACGTACGTACTGCTCAATCTCCTAGCTCTTTTGGAATAATTGTTGCATTCATATTGTAACTGCAAGCTCAATCAAATACTGAGCCCTGTCACCTTCGGCATCTCTCAGCAGATTCCCCATTGGCTATTGCAATTTGCTCTTGCCAATGTGAAAGTTATAGAATTGATGGTTGACAAAATTTTGGATTTGAAGCTATAATGAACTTCTCAAGTAAGGTTACAGCCATTGATCGAAAAAGTGAAGTTGCTCGAGAACATTTGAAAAAGGTTTCCAATGGTACCTCTGGACATAAGGATTTGGACACAATTTCATGTATATAGTTGGACTATTTCTAGAGTGGATTTGGATAAGTAAATTTGGAAGTACGAGTAAATTCCTAATTACATGCACTTTTGTTTTTTTCACACTAGTTAAGATTTCTTTGTTGATAATATTTAATAACAAAATTTTAGCTATTGTCATTTCTTGAATTCCGACTTTTTTCTAAATACCAATATTGGAAAACATAATTAATTCCTCCTTTTAAAAAGTTTCTAAGTCCTGTGACAAAACACAGAGTCAAAGTCCATGCATCCTGATCCATACAGTTCAACATGAATTTGAGTAACCTTTCCTTGGTAGATAAACGTCCCTGTAAAGATTGAAAATCATAATTAATTGCACACTTTAATGCCAACTAAAAAATTCAGACATAGTTGACTACAATACCCAACGTCAATTTCAAATAAATTTTGGAAAAAATGTATTTTTAGTCCCTGTGTTTTACCTTGCAATTAATTTTGATCCTTATATTTTCAAAATTGCCAATTTAATTAATCCCTGTGTTTATGTTTGCAAGCAATTTTAGTCCACCACCACCAATTGTGGCGGTGGATTTAAGGTAGATTTCACCTATTATGCCCAATAAAGAGAGAAAGAAAGCTGATGGGGGAGAGAGATGGAGGGAGGGTGAGGATGGTAGTGGTGTGTTGTTGTCGGTGGTGGAAGGGAATAGAGGGATGATTTTGGTAATGGTGAATTAAAATTGCTTGCAAATATAAAAATAGGGACTAAATTAACAATTTTAAAAACACAAGAACCAAAATTGATTACAAGGTATAATACAGGAACAAAAAATGCATTTTTCCCATAAATTTTTATCGTCTCTAAGTCTATTTGTCTTCTCTTTCCTTTTTTTTTTGGGGCCAATCTATTTGTCTTCTCTTTCCTTGATTTTGGATTTCTGGATATACTCTGCTTGTTATGGTCACATTTCTTCATTTGTAAAACGAACCCCTCGACTTGGGGTCAATACCTTTGGGTTGATTGTGAGTTAACTACAGACCCAATATCAATGACAACAGCAAGTGTGCTACTTTCCCAGAAAACAGAATCATGGGAGTTTCCACACTAGCGGATTTACTAGAACACATCATAGCCGTTGAATTCATAGATGGGTCAAAGACAGGGTCAATCTCCACCCTTAATAATCAGTTCCTGTTTTCTTGTGCACTTATATTGCTGCTGAATGGCCTAGCAAGTCGTGCCAAAGGATGTTAGGCCTTGGAAGGACAAAGATTTCACTGGCCTCATAAATTGCTGCATAATTCAGCTCCAAATGGCAATTCATTCTCTGCCTATCTTCATCAAACGGTATTATGTATGGGCATAATATCGAGCTTTTGAATATTGGTAGGTGGTAGGTGGTATGTGAGTGAAAGAAATGACCATCAGGCTAGTGTGAATAGAGTGAGCTGATGAGAAGGTTAGGGACTGAAGTGTGGTTAAATGTTACGATCTCAATATCTCACATTAGAGAAATGAGCACTCCTGACAAATATATATGCTCTTAGGCACCATTCCTTTACAAAATCTATTTTGTAAGGACAAGTTCTATCCATTGGATTCTTATTACCAAAGATCGTAAATTCATAACCCATATGGCCTTGAACCACAACAAGCTTAACTATGGTCACAAACACTAGGGAATATGCCCCATCAAGCTGCTCCCACACATCAACAATCCTCGAAAGGAAACGACTATACTTTGAAATTGCAGACAATCCCAATGCCTTATTTGGCCACCATGTTGGAGCGCATGAATGGCCAAATAGTAAGGTAAGAAGTTGTCAAGAATAACTTGATAAGACCGTCTTACCATGTTATCTTGCTAGTGTGGTAAAAGGAATCACTCAAAAGTTGAAGTTAAGTATTTAAAATTTTTCATTGTATATTGAGAATTTACATATCATGTATCACATACCTTTCTATTGAGGAATTTTTTAAATAAGCATATTTAGTGGATCTATTGTGGAATCCACTTCACATTTTATTTTGATAAATATCAAAAATATATATTTTTTTAGCCTCATTTAAAGGATCGTTCATGTTAAAAATTAAGTTAATCGAAAATTATTTGATCGTTTATTAAACAGTCACTATTTTAAGTATTTATCGAAAATATTAGATTTATTTATTTATTTAATTAAAATTTGATAGTTTAAAGGTTTTTTATTTATTTAATTTTTATAAGGATGATTTTAAATATAAACTTAAAAAATAGACAATTCGAATTATTAAAATATTATATAAAGTGGGCTTCATAATAAATGCATTAAATAAAATTATTTGAAAGATTTTTTAATAAAAATGAAAGAGACATGTCATATATCATATATTGATTATTGAGAATTATAATAAAGTTATATCATGCATTGAAAATGTAAGATATTAACCGGTGGCTTTTCATGAGTAATGGGACCATGACATTAGCAAGATGACATGATAAGATTGTCATCATACACACGTTTTTCTCGAGGTTTTGTCGTATACCATATGCTGACAACACTACACTCTTCTAGTATCCATTCACTTCCTATCTGCTGCAGCTTGCAAGTCCCTCATCCAAGTTGCTGAATTATTAAATTGCTTTTCTGAAATCATCCAACTAAACCAAACACCACATTAATTCATTCACGTGAATATAATCAATACAAGCATAACGAGTTTCAACCTAAAACAAAGGGTGAATTGGATAGTCCATAACCAAAGTCACCAACTCAGTAACTCACCATAGCCATTTTTAAACCAGAAGGGGCAAGATTAATTAATGGACCCAAAAGAAAGGTCTGGTATCCTGTTATACAGTCTCCACGTTATCTTTAGCCACATAAAAGCATATAGAATACGACCTAATCGAAATGTATACATTTGTTCAGTTGCAATTTATGTAGGTATGTAATTATTGATCTCCACCTCATCGAGGTTCCACCACATTTAATTTCACTTTTGTCAGCCACCGAATTCGGTACACTGGTCTCTGACTCTCTGTTTACCCAGATGGTGCACGCACTTTCCTCCAAAAGCTAATAAAAACAAATTCAGAACCTCATATATGTTTTCTCCGATTTATCTATCCCCTCTCGGCCTCGAGCCCTCGAGGGGTCAAAGTTTTTTACACCACACAATAACACTATTCGAACATGACACAAAATTAACGAATTTAAATTGACTATTCTTTAAAATTAACATGAATATGACATAACATGCTAAATATAAATAATACATGATCGAGTTAGTATCAAACATGAGTGACACAATTTTGGCATAATAAACACATTTAATAGAATTATTAATTTTTCTCTTAATTCATTATATAATTATAGAGTTACTCTTTGTGGTTTTCTTAGTATCATAAGCAAGTAAATTTAACTTATAAGTGACAACTGATGGGGTTCGAAATCTCCAAGGCTGTACACGTCAGAAACTATTCTTGACTTGTATCTTCAAAAATGAATCACCAAGTCCTATGAGCCCCTTGGAAGGTTATCTCTCAAAGGGTCTCCGATGCTAAAATTAGTTATTGGTATTGTTGTAACACAAAATCTCCAGGTAGCTAAACTCAAAAGACAATGGTCCTGCAAATACGTGAAAATCCTTCCAAGGGTAAGGAGACATCGGTGTGGTGCCGACCAAAGGCTCTCCAACGATCAAGTCAGTAAACAAGATCGTTATAAACCCAAAATAATGACTCAAAGCTTAAGAATTATATACCTTTAATTGATCTTTAAGAATTACGGAAGATCGTTATAAACCCAAAATAATGACTCAAAGCTTAAGAATTATATACCTTTAATTGATCTTTAAGAATTACGGTGACTGAGTAGTTGTTGTCCCTTTCTCACTAAATTAAATACGTCCTTTTGATGCATAAATTATTTGAAATTGACGTTAGGTATTTTAGTCAACTATGTCTGTATTTGTTGGTTAGCATTCAAGTGTCAATTATTTATGATTTTCAATCTTTACAGGGACGCTTATCTACCAACGAAAGGTTTCTCAAATTCATTTATAAATGCATGGATTTGACTCTGTGTTTTGTCGAAAAATTATACGATATAATCGATATACCGTCACGTGGTATAACCAATCCAACGTGTAAAGGTATTATTTGATGATGTGTTTATATTAGTAGGATATAGTATTGATAATATCCACCCATATTATAACATATAGACTGGTTATACTATGTGACAGTGTATTGGTTATACGGAACAATTTCTCGTGTTTTGTCACCATGACTTAGAAACTTTAAAAAAGGAGGCAATTAATTATGTTTTCCAATCTGCTGTGGGCCTGTGGCATGCTGAAATTGTGTTGTGCAATTAATTATGTTTTCCAATCTAGGGATTTTTGAATTTCAGCCCAGACCCATTTTGATAAAAGCTCATTTTGGCAATGAAATATTGGATTTAACCCAAGAATTTTTGTCTTTAGATTTTAACCCTTGACAAGAGTTACATTTACTTGAACAATCTATCAAGAAGTGATAACTTTTAGTTCATAAATAGTAAATTTTTGTTGACAGCATACCCAATAAAAAGAAAGGGAACAATCGATCCTGCCAAGAGCAAAAGGAAAGGCCCAGACACACGAAACAATATAATCCAAGAAAATATGGCCCAAATGGCCAAATTCAACCCGTGGTATATATGAATCGGGTCTCTAACCTTTTAAAAGCAAAGGGCCAGACAGACATTAGGTCTGAACTCTGAATGAGGCCCAACCGAAAAAGTAAAAACATATATATGGTCCTTTTCTTTCTTTTTGGCCAGTAACATATATATGGTCTGAATGAGCAGATCAGTTGTTTTCCATGCGTTTCCAGGTTCAATAAAGTAAGTAGCTAATATAGAGGGAAAGAAAGATGAGGGAACTACTTTTCACAATTAACTTGGTAAGTTCACCTTTTTATTTTTCTCTACAGTCTACACACCAAATTTCACTATTTTCCCAAATTTACTCTTTTAACAAAATTTTTACAACATCAAAGGAAAAAAGATGGAACAAGAACCCCAAAGACTCAATCCCAACCAAGGAATAAAATTTTGGGTTTCGAGGAAACCCCGAAGATTTTTAAATTTCGACAGAAATTAGACGAAAACAACGTAAATTACTATCAAAATATAGAAATTTTGAATGAACTTTACTATATGTTTATTTAACATATTATCTACTACATTAATAAAAAAATATTGAAAAAACCACATTATATAATAAGTTTCATGTGATATAAGATGAATATAATACGCGCTGAAGGTAAATACTGTGAAATAAAATTAGTATAATGAATAAATAAAATTAATATATTCTTTATACTCTATAATATATACACTAAACCCTATATATTCTATAATCTATACTCTATATTGTTTAAGATATTGTATAGAATATTAGGGTTTAGGCCCTTTAGGATATTTTTAATTATTTTTTATATAAAAATGTATTAGAGTTTATTGGTTTAAGGTTTAAAAACAATTAAACGAAACCCCAAATCATTTTTTTTTTCAATTGCCCAAAAACCTCAAACTAGGATATGGTATATGATATTANTCTCCCCCCCTGCCGCCCCTTCCACCACCCTATTTTTCTCCCAAAACCATCTTTTTCTCCCAGAACCCAGCCTCCTTTCCAAAAACTCAAAACAAGATCTCACCGGCGAAAATTTCGGCAAAATTTCGATAATTTTCCGAAAATTTAATAAATATAGGTTTCAATTTCGACACCCCACAAAATCGAAATTTAACACCTTGATCCCAACACCCTACTTCCTCTCTCACTAGTGGGGCTTGTAGCTCAAGGTGTAGAGCATTTTATACCCATATCCATAACAAGTATTTAATTCTTAGTTTCAACCTTCTCCATACCCATATCCAATCTATTTGTCTTCTCTTTCCTTGATTCTGGATTTCTGGGTATACTCTGCTTGTTATGGTCACATTTCTTCATTTGTAAAACGAACCCCTCAACTTAGGGTCAATACCTTTGGGTTGATTGTGAGTTAACTACAGACCCAATATCAATGACAACAGCAAGTGTGCTACTTTCCCAGAAAACAGAATCATGGGAGTTTCCACACTAGCGGATTTACTAGAACACATCATAGCCGTTGAATTCATAGATGGGTCAAAGACAGGGTCATTCTCCACCCTTAATAATCAGTTCTTGTTTTCTTGTGCACTTATATTGCTGCTGAATGGCCTAGCAAGTCGTGCCAAAGGAATGTTAGGCCTTGGAAGGACAAAGATTTCACTGGCCTCATAAATTGCTGCATAATTCAACTCCAAATGGCAATTCATTCTCTGCATATCTTCATCAAACGAAACGGTATTATGGACATAATACCGAGCTTTTGAATATTGGTAGATGGTAGGTGGTATGTGAGTGAAAGAAATGACCACCAGGCTAGTGTGAATAGAGTGAGCTGACGAGAACGTTAGGGACTGAAGTGTGGTTAAATGTTACGATCTCAATATCTCACATTAGAGAAATGAGCACTCCTGACAAATATATATGCTCTTAGGCACCATTCCTTTACAAAATCTATTTTGTAAGGACAAGTTCTATCCATTGGATTCTTATTACCAAAGATCGTAAATTCATAACCCATATGGCCTTGAACCACAACAAGCTTAACTATGGTCACAAACACTAGGGAATATGCCCCATCAAGCTGCTCCCACACATCAACAATCCTCGAAAGGAAACGACTATACTTTGAAATTGCAGACAATCCCAATGCCTTATTTGGCCACCATGTTGGAGCGCATGAATGGCCAAATAGTAAGGTAAGAAGTTGTCAAGAATAACTTGGTGAGACCGTTTTACCATGTTATCTTGCTAGTGTGGTAAAAGCAATCACTCATGAGTAGAAGTTAAGTATTTAAAACTTTTCATTATATATTGAGAATTTACATGTCATGTATCACATGCCCTTCTATCGAGAGATCTCTTAAATAAGCTTATTTAAAGGATCTATTGTGGAATTCACTTCACACTATATTTTGATAAATATCATAAACGTATATTTTTTTAGTTTCAAGTAAAGGATCGCCCTTGCAAAAAATTAGGTTAATCGGAAATCATTTGATTGTTTATTAAACACACTATTTTAAGTATTTATCGAAAATATTATATGCGTCTATTTATTTGATTAAAGTTTGATAGTTTAAAGGTTTTTGATTTATTTAATTTTTATAAGGATAATTTTTGAATATAGACCTAAAAAATAGACAATTCGAATCATTAAAATACTATATAGAGTGAGTTTCATGATGAATTCATTAAACAAAATTATTTTAGAGATTTCTTAATGAAAATAAAAGAGACATGTCATATATCATATATTGATTATTGATAATTATAATAAAGTTATATCATGCATTGAAAATGTAAGATATTAACCGGTGGCTTTTCATGAGTAATGGGACCATGACATTAGCAAGATGACATGATAAGATTGTCATCACTACAACAAAATCTAGCAAAGGCAACCAAATTTTTTGGGTAGGAATAGATGTAACTGCTACTGTTGTTAGTTTGTATTGCCCATTGCCACCATGCAGTCACCATAGAGCATGTTGGAGGTTGGTGTTGGGGTGGCAAGGGAGCTAAGCCCACCCACATGTAAGAATGGTGGAAGAATTTGACAAAAACTGTAATGACAGTCTGACAGGCAGCTGCTCACTAATGCTGCAGTTAGTTGGTTTTTTCTCTTCCCCATTAGATGTAAGGTTGGTGTATTGGTGTTAGAATTGATATCATTAAACAATGTCTCCATGAATGTTGGTGACTAATTAATTAGAATTCAAAATACATTTTCCCACCAAACATATCATGCAGTGGGATTAAAAAAAGTGAAGATGAAAAGGAAGAGAGAAGAAAAGTGCAAATGAAGAAGGAGGTTTCGCACTTTCAAGCTATTGGAGGTTCGGTCTTCTCTCATGAGGTCCGGTCTTCAATCTTCTTCTCAGCTTCTAGAGGTCCGATCATCTCCCATGAGGTTTGATCCTCAAGTCTTTTTTTTGAAAAGGAAGAGAGAAGAAAAGTGCAAATGAAGAAGGAGGTTTCGCACTTTCAAGCTACTGGAGGTTCGGTCTTCTTTCATGAGGTCCGGTCCTCAATCTTCTTCTCAGCTTCTGAAGGTCCGGTCCTTTCCCATGAGGTTTGGTCCTCAAGTCTTCTTTTTGATCTTCTTGTCCTACGCAACCATGCAAAACCACAGCAATAATTGAGTAATCAGTAACTATTTATTTTCACTAATATAGGTTGATTTTTGTTTCCCTCAATACATGAGATAAAATAACATAGAAGGAAAAGATAATTACCTGACATGAGCATAAAACACCACCAGCAATAATTGAGCAATCATTCCAACCCAGCAGACCTAGTAGCTTTGTACATTAACTTCCTCATATGATTTTCCTGTGAAAATTTTAAGAAAGAAAGAGTTGCCAATTAAATTATGTGCCTCAACAAAACCCCATCAAGTTTTACATACAATTCTCCATATGAAAATCTAACATATACCTATATATAAATCAACACAAATGTACCAATTAAATCCCAGGTAAAAGAAAGAAAGCTAGAGAGAAAAAAATTACCCAATTGAAATTTAAATCCCAGGCAAAATTCAAATACATAACAAAGCTCAGTTAACCATTTTAAATTGAGAAAAAAAAAACTAATAACCATATGAAAGAACAAAGAGAAACCATACCTACAATTAGCAGCTTTGTAAAGGATTTCCAATGAGATTGGGATAATAATATGGAGACCCATATGAAACTGAAGATGGAGACCAGCATATTATTCCTCAGAAATAAAAAAGGTGAGCGAAGTCTTCCCCTGAGACCTTGCATACACAGCCACTGCAATAATTCAACACCTAAAACCAATTAGATATGAAACCCCCAAAACCAATAATCATCGGAACTTGAAAATCAACCTGAAATCGAGCTCCAACAGCACCCAAGTCGAACCCTAACCACAATTTGCAAAAGAAGAGGAAAAATAATGAAAAGAAGAAAAAGAGGAAAGAAGAGGCAGAGAAGGAGTAGAATCAAAAGAGGTGTGGAAAAGAAGGAAAAAAAAATTACCTGCTGTGCAGCCTGTGCTCTCGGCAGCGCGCGAAGAAGAAGAAGAAGAAGAAGATCAAAATAAGGAGAAGAAGACAAAATGAAAAACAGAAATGGGTGCAAGAGAGGGCTGAGGGAGCGACATAGGCAGTATCGCAGGAGGGAAAGCTATTTGAGAATGAGATTATAGATCTGGGTTTAGAGTTTGGGCTTTTGAGAGGGGTAAATGAAATGGGTTTCCTTAGCTGGGTGTTCGAGGAGACATAGACCAGAGGGAGAAGGGAGAGGAAGAAGCGAGCAGCCTGGTGCCAGTCCCGTTGTAGCCGCTGCCACACGGTGGCGGATCGAAGAAAGAACTCGGGGAGAGGGAGAAGAGAGAACTCGGGAGAGGGAGAAGAGAAAGATATGGGGTTGCAGAGGAGGAGACGAAGAGTTTGGTGGTAGTCGCGCTGGAATCATCACTGGATTATCCATGTTCGATCAATCGAAGATAGAGAGATGAGAGAAAAGGGAGGGTGCGGCTGGTTTAGGGATGTGGGAGGAAATGAAGAATAAATTGGAGTTAGGTTTTTATTTAAACCTATGTAGCGAAATTACACATTTAGCCCTCAAACAAAAATCACCATAATTTGTTAACTGGTACACCAATTCAAATCTTGATGGTCGTAACTCCGTTTTACATCTTCTTTGTGTTTACGCGCTCGTAGTCCCGAGCCCTATCCAACTAGACCAAAAACTCGTTTATAATGTAAACATTTAATTTTGTCAAAATAAAACCTTAAACCAATTTACGTCTTCTTCGTGTCTACGCGCTCGTAGTCCCGAGCTCTATCCAACTAGACAAAAAACTCATTTATAATATAAATATTTAATTTTGTCAAAATAAAACCTTAAACTAATTTATAAAAGCATTTCTTTTTAAAACAAACAATTTTATAAATTCATAGAAAAAAAATTTTAATGAAATATATTAGTTTAATTAATGAAATATTTTATAAATTCATCCCTAAACCCAAAATGTCAATTGCCACTTTCCCAACCACAATTTGCAAAAAAAGAGGCCTTGTGCACAGCCACCATTACAAATTTAGTTTGGGTTAGGAGTGGAAAAAAAAAATGGCATAACTTCAATTTAGACACATAATTATATATGCTATTTCAACGGGGTCCACGAATTTTCAAATATTTCAAATATATACCTGATTTATTATGTAAATTGAAAAATGAAATTCTGTCCATCAATTTATTGAGAGATCAGTTAAATATTAACTTGGCTTTTGCTAACGGGGATTAATTGGCGACGTGGCACCAACTCAGCATACATTTCCTGCCAAATGAGTAACACATGTCCACTTGACACGGGCCCACACACCCATCACCTATTTTCCGCTCGTAAAACGCTTTCCTGACCATTTAGTCTCACAAAAACATCATGTTTTTTCCCAAATTCGAATATAAATTCCTCACTTGTGTTCAACGAGTGAGAAAGAGATGATGAGTTTATGGACCCGTGTCAGGCGTTAGGTGAACCTATGTCGCTCATTTGGCGGGAAATGAGCAACACAGGTCCACCTAACCCCTAACACGGGCCCACAAACTCTCTTTCTCTCTATTATTATTAAATTGTGGGCCCGTGTCGCTCATTTGGTGGAAAATATTTGCTGAAATAGCGTCATATCATCAAGTAATTTCGATTAGCAAAAGTCAAACTGTCATTTAACTGATCTCTCAACGAAATAATAGACAAAAATTCATTTTTCAATTTAGATAATAGATCGGGTGTATATTTGAAATATTTGAAAGTTCATGGACCCCGTTGAAATAGCTTATATAGTTATGTGTCTAAATTGAAGTTATGCCAAAAAAAATTATGCCACTAATCTCCCAATTTGGTAACTATGTTTATGGAGCTACCAAAAAATCAACTATTGTACAAATTAGTAGGTCCTAAATCAACTATCATCTCCACCATAAACATAGTAATCATAAACAATCAGTATTAGGGACCACCTCATTTGTTAATAGGCACCCCCAAATTTATGGGTGCAAAAAATAGAGGCCTTTGGCCATATTTGTTGTAGTGCATACACACGTTTTTCTCGCGGTTTTGTCGTATACCATATGCTGACAACACCACACTCTTCTAGTATCCATTCACTTCCTATCTGCTGCAGCTTGCAAGTCCCTCATCCAAGTTGCTGAATTATTAAATTGCTTTTCTGAAATCATCCAACTAAACCAATTAAACACCACATTAATTCATTCACGTGAATATAATCAATACAAGCATAACGAGTTTCAACCTAAAACAAAGGGTGAATTGGATAAGTCCATAACCAAAGTCACCAACTCAGTAACTCACCATAGCCATTTTTAAACCAGAAGGGACAAGATTAATTAATGGACCCAAAAGAAAGGTTTGGTATCTTGTTACACAGTCTCCACGTTATCTTTATCCATATAAAAGAATATAGAATATGACCTAATCGAAATATATATGTTATCTTTATGTTAATCTTCAAGTAGCTAAATTCTAGTGGCCAAAAAAAAAAAAGTAGCTAAATTCAGAAAACGGTAGTTCTACAAACACCAAAAAAAAAAAAAAAAACCTTCAAAGAGTAAGAGGTATCAGTGTGGTGCCAGTTAAAAGCTCTCTGATGGCCAAGTAAGTAAACAATATCATTATAAACCCAAAATAATGACTCAGAGCTTAATATATACCTTTGATTAATTTTTAAGAATTACGATGACCGACTAATTGTTGTCTATTTCTCACTAAATTTTTTATGCATAAATTATTTGAAATTGACGTTAGGTATTGTAGTCAACTATGTCTGAATTTGTTGGTTAGCATTCAAGTGTGCAATTATTAATGATTTCAATCTTTACAGGGACGCTTATCTACCAAGGAAAGGTTACTCAAATTCATTTATAAATGCATGGACTTTGACTCAGTGTTTTGTCACCAGGGGTCCAGGACTTAGAAACTTTTAAAAAGGAGGCAATTAATTATGTTTTCCAATCTAAGGATTTTAAAATTTCAGCCCGGACCCATTTAGATAAAAACCCATTTTGGCAATGAAAAATTGAATTTAACCCAAAATTTTTTGTTTTTGGATTTTAACTTGACAGAGTTACCACTTACTTGAGTGATTAAGGGTCCGTTTGTCACTTCTTTTAGAATTTGTAAAAGCGTTTTTTATTGCGTTTGACATAAATAAATAAAAGTATTTATGAATTATAAAAGCGCTTTTAAGTGATTTTTTGAGACAACAGATGCTTTATCAAGAAACACTTTCAAGTACTTTTGCATGAGACACTTAAAATTTTTATAAAAATTTATATGCTTATAAACAGAAGCGCTTCTAACAAAAATACTATTGATTAAAAGTGCTTATAAGAAGCAGAGTCAAACATGTATCAAGAAGTGAAAACTTTTCGTTTAGAAATAATAAATTTTTGTTCACAGCATACCAAATAAAAAGAAAGGGAACAATCGATCCTGCCAAGAACAGAAGGAAAGGCCCAGACACACGAAACATCAGAATCCAAGAAAATATGGCCCAAATGGCCAAATTCAACCCGTGGTATATATGAATCGGGTCTCTAACCTTTTAAAAGTAAAAGGCCAGACAGACATTAGGTCTGAACTCTGAATGAGGCCTGACCTAAAAACATATATATGGTCTTTTTTTTATTTTTTATTTTTTGGCCAGTAACATATATATGGTCTGAATGAGCAGATCAGTTGTTTTCCATGCGTTTCTAGGTTCAATAAAGTAAGTAGCTAACATAGAGGGAGAGAAAGACGAGGGAACTACTTTTCACAATTAACTTGGTAAGTTTGCCCTTTTATTTCTCTCTACACACCAAATTTCATTTCTCTCCCAAATTTACTCTTTTAACAAAATTTTAAAACATCAAGAAGGAAAAAAGCTGGAACAAGAACCCCAAGGACTCAATCCCAAGTTCCCAACCCCTACTTCCTCTCTCACTAGTGGGCTTCTAGCTCAAGGTGTAGAGCATTTACCTTCCTCTAAAACTCAAAGCAGCACCAGATTTTCGCCTTTTCAAGAACTACCTAGCCTCCGCCACTAACAAACATCAGGAAAAAAAAAAAATATTTGATTCTTATAGTATAGTGGCATAATGTGGAAATATATTATGAAATTAAAGTTTGATCTAGTCTTGAATTGGATGTCTGAACTCTGACATTTTATTGAATTTTGATTCTAAGTCATATTTTAGTAGTAGATCGACGTTTACTCCCGTTCAATTACGTAGTGCAAGTCTTTATTTATTGGCAATTACTAGCTTACTACCGTCCTAATTACAAGTCAAGTCACCAATTTTTATAAGAAAACTGAAAACTTTCTCCAACCAAAAGTAAACTCCACTTTCTCCTGACCAAAAGGATTATTTTTTTGGGAAATTTAACCTAATGATCCATTTTGGGGGGACAAATTGCTTTTATAACCCCTTCTTTCTTTAAAACTTACATATACGACATTTTTCAGTTACAATTCAGATAAAAAGTCTAAATTGTCCTTTTCAATTTTCCCTTCCGCCTCCCTAACCAATCTGTCCTTTTCAAACGGGGTTAGTACTTTGACTAGTAATACCACTTTGTCCTCCAGCCTCTCTCAATAACAGCTTTTTTGATGAGAACAACTTACTGCAGCTCAGGTTTTACCACCTGTTATCCACATCCTCTCTCTCTCTCTCTCTCTCTCTCTCTCTCTCTCTCTCTCTCTCTCTCTCTCTCTCTCTCTNTCTCTCTCTCTCTCTCTCTCTCTCTCTCTCTCTCTCTCTCTCTCTCTCTCTCTCTTTTTGATTAGTTCTTTGATTGTTCTCCCGCTTCTGCCTTTTACTTCCGTTTTTTAGGTAAAGTCGTAAAGGTTGCAAAAGAACGAAAAATATGTGGAAAGCCCAACTCAAATATGTGCTTTTATGGATCAAAAACAAAACCCACATTTTTGTATGTGTAAATAAACACATCCATTTATGCATCGATATATATATATGAGATTGAATTTGTTGGCATCAATATATAGTCCTTAAAAACTGATCATAAGAACAGCCTCAAGTGAAATTAAGCAATTAATCACAAGTTCTCTGAAACCACCATCCTAAACGGCCCATAATTGATAAATAGTTTCCTACAATGAAACAATAAAGATTGATGGAGAACTAATTGTAAACAAGTAATCGATATGCTCAATAAAAAAAACCTCGAGCTGGCGCAGAGCTCGTGCCAACAGATTAATCCTTAATAAATGACCAAACCTTGAATACTACTAATATGAAATCCATAATCTCAAATAACCTTATACATCTTAGCAATGTACATAATAAAGCACTAAAACAAATCTCAAAACCTCCTTAAGAAAGAATGTCATCACAAACCCAAATTTATTTTGAAGGAAATTTGAAAATATTACAAATGGCCTATTACCCTAAGGTAACAGGACCAACATAAGATTGCTGCCAGGTCCTCTGTGCATCAACTGCATCGTTACCTAAAATCACAATATATAAGCCGTTAATGATTATTACCTAATAAATAAAATAGAACATGTCTTCTGATATATTAAAAAAACAAAAAAAACAAAAAAAACAAAAAACAAAAACAAAACAAAACAAAAACAAAACAAAAAAAATGTATAACAGGCCTCAAGTAAGTATACAAGCCTACCTCAACTTAAAACCTTATTTACAAAAGTCATTTTCTAGAGAAACCACAAGGCATCCACAACTCAGTAGGACTTTACTTATTACATGTTACAAGAATCATAAGTCACCGACCGTCAGTATATGAGGCAAGTACAAGAGAGGCACCACTACTACTAAATGTAGCTCTCATAATAGCCAACCTACCATTTTCAATTAAGTTTAATTAATACATTGCAAAGATGTGACAATATTTCATAGAAACACTTCAGAAACCAAGCAGCATATATATATATCTAGGTTAGCAACACAGTATATAGAAATGCATGTCATCCACTAATTCTCTGTGTTTCCTCCAATGACTTGTTAAGGGTGGCAGTACTAATATTATTTTCATGATTTGTTGAAGGATGGGCTGGATGGCAATGTAGAAGAAAGAGAAAATAAACATAAAACGATAGAAACACATACCATGCACATTAGTGGAAGCCTATGATTTATTCAGAAGACTCCCAATCAACTGTAATGATTGTTGGGGAGTCGATAAGGTCATCCCAAATCTGCCCCTTAGTTTTCACAATGGTTGCAGCAAATTCTTTTGGCATATTGGTTAACTTCAATTGAGTAAGAGTCTTCAAGTGCTTCAACCCACTTGGTACATTCAAATATGTGCAGGATCTAATCTCCAACTCCCTGAGATTTTGCATTGCGTTTTCCTCCACTTCCCAATCTACCAGTTGTTCTAGCTTCCACAACTTTAAAAGTACAAGCTGAGGAAAGTCCCCAGTGGAGCAAGTTATCTCTCTACCTGTAAAAGAGTTGGAGTAAAAACAGAGAAATTTAAGGTTGGGGAGCTTCCCCAACTTGGGCATTGGATCTTGTGAAAGAAAAGAGGCTGACAAAGTAAGATCAGTGAGGTTTTTAGGGAAGTGATCTATGATGGAAGGATCTAGCTTTCCAAACAGATATAGGCTGGAGAGATTCTCAAGGCCTGACAAAGGCATGCAGAGTAGATCACTGGGTTCGCCCATTTCACCAATTGATCTCATTCTTAAAGACCGAAGGTACTTCAGCTTTACAATCCCGTCTGCTAATGCCTTTTGCTCTGATGACTCTAACTGGAATGCCAATCCCAATTTTCTGAGGTTGATCAACTTGTCCAGCCCATTCTTCAAAGGACTATCCTTATCCACAAATACACCCCATAATGTCTGGAGATTCTTTGGGGAACTGCCTCCTTGTTGATGCATAAATTTACTCCGATAACTCTGGTTTAGGTATAGGTGCCGAAGTTTCTGCAGTTTCCATATTGAACTAGGGAGAGTGTGGAGATACGTATGCTTCACATCTAAGGTTTGGAGGTTCAGCAAATCGCCAATGGATGTTGGGACTGATTCAAGGAAGGTCCACCTCAAACCTAGATACTTCAACGTGCTTAGTTTTCCTATGGTGTTGGGCAATTCAGGTCTGAATACACGTTCAAGATCAAGAACCTGTAGCCGATGGAAGAAACCACCAGCAATGCCTCTTCGTAGAAAGTTACCTATTTCTTCTCCAGGTTTATTTCCTTCTCGGGTATCAAAGGAGAAAATGGAGAGGAGATGTCTATAACAGTTTGGAAAATTTGAGCTCTCACCATGAATAAGACCATACGTTTGGTCACTTCTGTCATAATGATCAGTAAGTCTTCCTGAACTCATGTCTAGCAACCTGCCTTTTTCCAGAGCATAGGGCAAGCAACATGTCTTGACTTCCCCATTATGCTTTCTTTCAACTACTTGAATCATGTCCTGATCAATCAACCGTGATAGATACTTATCTGCAACATCTTCGCAAGTTTCTGTCTTAGGTTCACTTACTTTTACCATACCTTCTGCAATCCACAAAGCGGTTAACCTCCTTGCAGGAATTTCCGAGTTCCTTGGGAAGAGTTTGAAGTAAGAAAGACACTCGAACAGAGGAGATGGAAGCAATTCATTGGAATTTATGGTGCAGCGCCTGAAGGGTTCTAACAATGGTTTATCATTCTCTTTGATGCTTTGAAGCACCCTCTCCAACTCCTCAGCAGTACTCACATCTTTCCCAAACATTAGATATCCAACATGTAAGATAGCTAGTGGTAATCCCCCGCATTTACCCAAAATGTCTTTTGCTATTTTCTCTTCTTGAGGGCAGTGTACCATCTGGGTAAACAACTGCCAGCATTCTTTTTTGGTTCGCAGTCGAAGTTTGTGGGGGGGACTGTCAGCTTGTAAAGCCACATTGTTTTCACGTGTAGTGAGCAGAATTTTGCATCCACTTGATGTTGCTAGAAATTTTTCTTTCAGAGTATCCAACTCTTGCATTGTCGAGATGTTGTCTAGAACTAAAAGGTACTTCTTCTCTTTTACGATATCATGTACCTTATCAATCCAGGATGCATTGCCATTCTCTTCCTCTTCCTCTTTTATTTTACAAGACCTCAAGATCTGCTTTGCTACGTCTTCCACAAGTGCATTTTCATTGGATTTCTGAGGTACAGAAACCCATGCACGGCAAGGAAAATGGTCCACAACAACTCCATGGCTATAAATTTTCTTTGCAAGTGTTGTCTTACCTATGCCCTCAACCCCCACAATGGAAATAACAGAGCTATGTTCATTGTTGGTTGTCAGTAGTGATACCACAGCACGTATGTCTTCTTCCAAACCAACCACTGAGCTTGACTCTTCCCTTAATTCAACGTCGTACGCTTTTATGCATCTCAAGAAAAGACTGATAGTATGACTGATTTGGTCGATTTCACGGGAAACTGCTCTTTTTTTTAATAGATGGTTTATCCAGACAGTGCTTGAACCAGTCATATAGGTTACCACAGATTTCTCTGCACTTTGAACAATTTTCTCCGCTTGCTCCAACCAAGCCATTATGGAATTATATCTGCCTTCAAAAATTGCTGCAGCGTGTACAAGTTTATGCATCCTTTCCAATTGATTGCATAGCGATGTAACTTGCAAATATACTTCACCCAATAAAGCTGAATTATCATCGAGGTAGCGGTGCATCCTGTCTACTGCAGTTGAAATAATAGTGTCATCTATGGTCTGATGTGGGGATTGATAGACAATCTTTGATGAATCTCTTCTTATAAATTTGAAGCCATATCTATCCTTCCCTTCTAAAAGCTGTGTGAACCCAACTTCGATGCACCTTACGTCCCCCTTGAACTTTCTCCTTGCCTTCCAACTGCTGATAAATGATAGCCACCTCATTGGGTACGCTGGTCTCTGTAACAAGTTATTGATGGCAAAATCTGCTTCACGAATGATCTTTTCCACTTCCTCCACCCAGGCCTTTTCGATTCCACTTTCAAACCGAATTCCTTGTATATCTTTCAGAAGAGGATGCAGTAGCAGCAGTTGCTGATTTATTGAACGCATTTGCTCTCCAGTTTCAGGGATTAGACTATTTATTCTCTGTACAATAGAAGAAGCCAAAGCGGCTGCTGAGGCAACTCGTCCTTTGCAATCGTGTTCATTAATAATGGGTCTGTCCTCCAGGCTTCTAATATTAGACCTTGATCTCTCCAGCGATTCGCATATGTTAATCTCTAGTCTCTTCTTCATCCCAAGGCTATCGTTCATTTTCTGCTTAACTTCATTAGTTTCAAGGAAAAGATCTCCTATCTGCTGGAAATTCTGAATGATCATATCAAAACATTTTCTTTGGGTGTGGGAGTCTCTTCTGATCCTCTGTTTCTCAAAGGTTGCAACTAAATCTGTTGCTCTTTGAACCGTGGTTCTGGCTTGGTCCACCCATGCTACCTCATTTTCATCTAGTCCTTTTACAGTTACTCCATCTGGGTAAGGTCCAGAACCCCAGATTTGACGAGCACTTGCACTCATACGAGCGCTAAGATCCATAACTTCAGCTGCATCCTTTGAAATAGCATTCAGTAACCTCGATTCTCTTGTAATCCACTTGATGTCTTCCTCTAGGAACATAAATGGGGCATAATTGATGTAAAAGTAGAGAAACAAGAGAAACAACGGGGTAAGACACACACAGAAAAGCGGCAGATACAATGATACTTGATTTACATAACGGCAAACAAGGTATACAGCAAAGAACCTAAAAAAGTGAGCATTAAGGAGAATGAAATCAATGGATGCCGACGAATTGGCTGCTCTCTCCTTCTGGTATGCGAACTTAACCATAAACAGAAATTTATCGAAATAGTTCGAAATTGGGTCTTCAGTACTCTTCAATTCCATCACCGTTGTGGGTTCCATTGGCTGTGCACCTGCTGTTTCTGCATTGTTCGATTCCATGATCAGCTAGTTAGCTCAGCTGCTTTGGTTTAAAGAAAACAAATTGCCCAATTTGCAGTGGGTTCAAAGTGAAACAATTGGAAATGAGGCAAGGAAGGAGTGGTAAGAGTGAGAGAGAATTAGAGGAAGCTTTATGGAATTATTGATCACTTTACAGTACAGAGTCAGAGGTCGGAGACACTGTTTCTCAACTTTCTCTTATCTAATGCATGGGATGCGCATGAGAGATCTTGGCCGTTAGTTTCAGTCAACGACCAAGAAAACCAAAGTAATATTGTAATATGAACCGTCCATTACGTACCTCTCATACATACATAACAGATTAATTTTAAGTTGAATTAACTTTTATATGTTTATTCTTCAATTGTTTTGTTTTTTTATTAATTAATTTGTGTCCATAGTTTTGAATTTAAGACTAGCAAAATTGAGTATCATCCAAGGAGTAAAATTTCGGTTTCGACAGAAATTTTCGCGGAAATTTCGATTAAAATTTCGATTTCAACAAAATTAGACAAAAACGATGAAAATTGCTATCAAAATACGGAAATTTTAAATGAAACTTAACCATATGTTTATTTAACATATTATCTACTACATTGATAAAAAATATTGAAGAAACTAAATTATATAATAGGTTTCATATGATATAAGGTGAATATAATGCGCGCCGGAGGTAAATACTGTTAATAGTTCACTAATTAATAATTACATAAATAATTTCTCAATTTTATTTATACTACAATATTGCATCATAAATTACATAAATAATCAGTACAATATAAAGCTTCTATGAGGTTCAACATGTTCATCGTCTTCAATATCCTCATGTGCAAAGAAGGTGTACTGCGAAGCATAATCACCACCCCATGATACTTCTCCAAAATAAATTTTTCTAATAACAAAAAGGCATACATAATAATTGGATAATTGTATAATTGTTTAATCATTCATGGATTAATTGTATAATTTGTATTACATAATTTATATTAATATTAAGAGGATATAATATATGCACACATAACTCTAAAACTTGATATGCCATTTTATTATAATATTCCATTTTATGTTAGCTTAGTTATTAATGTGAGGATATACTTGTAATTGTGTATGTGCATATAAGTTATATAACTTAACAATGATTTGGGAAGTTTTAGAAAAAATTAAATTAAACAAAATATAAAAACAGATGAACATCCATTTGATGGTGTGATGAATTGGAACATCTAAAAAATTGGCTTACATGCACAACACTTGTGGGGCCTACCATGTGTTTGTTGTCAACTTGTTGATATAAGATAAGCATTTTCATTTTCTTTACTTGTTACGAACAGAAACTGTGCTCATCATAGATCAAACACTTTCTCTTTCTTTATATTTTCTCTTGACTTCTCTGTTTTCATTTTGTTCTTCATCAGCTTCAACTTCAACATCTCAATTTTGCTATCACCTCTCTCTCTTTCACCAGCGCTGACCACCAGCCCAGCTCACCAGCGCCGACCACCAGTAACCAGCCCACCCATATCTCTTTCTCCCTCATCTGGCCCCCTGCCGCCGAAACCCACCGAAAACCCAGCCCCTCCTCTCTTCCTCCTTCCATGGCCTCAGTTCCTCCCAAAATCCAGTCCCTCTCTTTCTCCCTCAATCTCTCAAAACCCATAAACTTCCCAGAAATCCTAACCGCCGAAATTTCGTGAATTTCGGCAAAAATATGAAAATTTCGGCGAAATTGACGAAATCTTAACGAATTTTTGTTGGTTGTGTGTTAAAATTTCGGGACCCCAAAAAAACGAAAATTTCGGCGAAACTTTCGAAATTTCACTCCTCACTAGTATCATCTACTAAATTAACTAGTCATTAACATCCTCCTATTATGTTAAAAAGAGAAAGTAGATGGAATATGACCTATAGCCCAAAAAAATTGATCCATTTTTATTTTGAGTAAAGTTTTACTCTTGACCATGGTCCGTGAGTCCATGGAGCTCTCATGCCTATAAGAGAAAACATGTTCATTCCTTGTTTTTGCTTTAGTTATAGGCTATAGATGTATAAGAGCATGTAGAGTGGTTTTGCAATTGCTAAATGCTATATTTAGCACAATTTTTTAGCTTTAGCTATAATTTTTGTGAGTCTTGCTACAATGATATAAAAACTATAACTACATGTTAATATGTTTATCCTTCAATATATTCATATATATTCTAATAAATCAAAATTTATAAATTAAATTATTTTTAATTACTTGTCTCTTGGCACGCGCCACGCGAGTGCCAATTGATATTTCTAAACTTGTAGTTAAATTTTTTAATAATAATTACTTGTTCTAAAAAAGAGGTGGTGGAGGAAGTGGGGTGTTGAAAATAAGAATGTGATTCTGTATTTTATTTAAAATTTTAATTCTAATTATTATAGTTTACTACTTTTCTCTCAAAATATTAAATTATTTTATTTTACTTTTTTAACTAATAAAGGGTAAGATTGAGTTATTGAATGTTTAACCTTACTCTTATTTCTCCCTTTATATATATAAAAGATATAGAAGATTATATATTATTGTAAATATTTTAATGAAATTTTTAAATATTTTTTTTATTTTAATTTCAAAATGCAGAAAATGATTGGCTGCCACGGGTCAAGTAATAACAAAAAACAACATTTGCTGCTTCACGTGGTGACTATTATACGTTGTACTTGGGCCCATTCTATCTACTAGCAGCCCAATTAAATTCTGCCACTTTCCACTCAAAGCAATTGTTTAGCAACCCTCCCTATTGTAGCTAATTTTCATGAGACAATGCTTGCTCTCACCAGCATTGGGTACTTTTTGTCCATGAATGTTAATTTTTTGTCTAAACAAAGTAACTTTTTGTTGCAGTCATTGTGGAAACTCGAGTGGAGGTTGTGACTTGTGAGGGCCCGTGACCTTATGCCCAAACATGGGCAGAGCACAATCAGTGCTTTTGTAGAGCTCCATAAATCCCAAACCACCACCAAAGAAAGAGATGTCAATCCTGTTTGGGATGAAAGCTTCTACTTCAACATCTCTGATCCAAATCACCAACCTACCTAACCTCACTCTTGGCCTAAAAGTTTTTGTTACTGTTGATCATCACCTTCCAAACCCAAACCAAGAACAGCAGCAGCTGAATATTATTCCGTCATCAGCAACTGAGCCACCAATGAAGCATGAGATGAAGTCTGAATCATATGACAATCCAAAAGTTGTCCCCAACTCCTCCGGTTCATCATCTCGTCCGTCTGAATATCTGCTTAAAGAGACTAGTCCTCACCTGAGAGGGGGGCAAATTGTTCGAGGACGATTTCTACCTGGAGACAGGCCGGTGAGCACCTATGACCTTGTTGAAACGATGGATTACCTGTTTGTACGAGTTGTGAAGGCCCTTGATCTTTCTCCGCAGGATGTAAAAGACAGCCTGGAAACATACGTTGAAGTAAAAGTTGGGAACTACAGAGGAATTACAAAGCCTTCTGAGAAAAAGCACAACCCTGAATGGAATGAGGTATTTGCCTTTTCAAAGGACAATCTGCAGTCAGATGTATTGGATGTTGTGGTCAAAGACAAGGGTATTGTAACAGATGATGACTTTGGTGGGATTGTGAAGTTTCATCTCCATGAAGTTCCTACAAGAGTTCCTCCTGATAGTCCATTGGCTCCAGAATGGTATACGATAGCAGACAAAAGTGGGGAGAAGAAGAAGAAGAAGAAAGGGGAACTGATGCTTGCTGTATGGTATGGCACGCAAGCTGATGAGGCTTTTCCAGATGCCTGGCATTCTGTTGCATTTCTTCCTGATGATGTTTCTTCAGCTACTTATGCACATTTCCGCTCAAAAGTTTACTATTTACCAAGATTATGGTACCTACGGGTGAATGTGATTGAGGCACAGGACTTGGTTGTATCTGACAAGTGCCAAATCCCACAAGTATATGCAAAAGCAATGATGGGTAATCTGTGTCTAAAGACAGAAGCTGTTCAATCTCCTATTTCAAAGCCAATGTGGAATGAGGAACTGATGTTTGTTGCTGCTGAACCCTTTGACAATGAATATCTGATTGTTTCAGTTGAAGGTCGCATAGGTCCAGACAAAGATGAGACCATAGGAAGGGTTGCCATAGCATTGAACTCAGTTGAGAGGCGTGTTGATCATAATGATCGAACTATCCCTGGCCAGTGGTTTAACCTTGAAAATTCCATGACAGATGCCATGGAGAAAGATAAAGATAAGTTTGCAAGTAGAATCCATCTCCGTGTTTCTCTTGATGGAGGGTACCATGTGCTTGATGAGCCAACTAACTACAGTAGTGACCTTCGACCCGCAGCTAAGCAGCTCTGGAAGCCTATTGGTGTCTTAGAGCTTGGAATTGTAAATGCCAAAGGGCTAATGCCAATGAAATCAAAGGATGGGAAGCCTTCAACAGACCCATATTGTGTAGCAAAGTATGGGCACAAATGGTGTCGTACTCGAACCATAATGAACAGCCTAATGCCAAGATACAATGAGCAGAAGAGGTGGGAGGTATATGATCCTGCCACAATTCTCACAGTGGGGGTTTTTGATAACTGTCAGATTGGTAATTCAGATGGCACCAAAGATAGGAAAATGGGAAAGGTCCGGATTCGAATCTCTATCCTTGAATCTGGTCGTGTCTACTCGCACTCTTACCCTTTATTATCCCTTTCTCCTTCAGGTGTCAAGAAGATGGGGGAATTACATCTTGCAATAAGATTTTCATGCACATCATTGGATGACCTGATGTTCAAGTACTTTCAACCCCTTTTTCCAAAGGTGCATAGTATAAGGTGGTGGACTGAGATGCAGGAACACACATTAAGGAACCACGCTGTCCTGATTGTGGCAGATCGGCTTGGTCAGGCAGAACCACCTCTTGGGAAGGAAGTAGTTCAATATATGTACTCCGATGCAGAGTTTGATGCTTGGAGCTTTAGACGCAGCAAGGCAAACTTTTTCAGACTGATGAGCGTACTTTCAGGGTTGGTTGGTGTTGTAAAATGGTTTAAAGAAGTCTCCATGTGGAAAAACCCCATTACAACAGCACTAGTACATGTTCTTTTTGTGATGCTGGTATGCACTCCAGAACTGAATTTGTCAACGGTTTTCCTATACATGTTTGTAACAGGGATTTTGAATTTCCGGTTTCGCCCAAGACACCCTCCTCCGATGGACACAAGGCTGTCATATGCAGATTCTGCGCAACCTGATGAGCTAGATGAAGAATTTGACACATTCCCAACTTCATCACGGCCTTCAGAAATACGTCGGATGAGGTATGATCGCTTGAGGAGTATTGCCGGAAGGCTTCAAACTGTGGTGGGTGATGTTGTAACCCAAGGGGAGCGGATTCAGGCATTTGTCAGTTGGCGGGATCCTCGGGCCTCTACTTTATTTGTTACATTTTGTCTTGTGGCTGCTATTGTGTTGTATGTGACACCTTTCAAGCTTCTGCTTATTCTTGCTGGGTTTTACTTAATGAGGCACCCCAGGTTCAAGGGTAGGCTACCATCAGCCCCGCTTAACTTCTTCCTAAGGATGCCAACGAGGGAAGATTATATGTTGTAATAAACGCTCCATTCAGTGTATCAATTTGGGATTTCAATTGATATGGTTATGTTTTTTGTCTAATTTGAATTCTGGAAGTGTATAGAGATGTATGCAAACCGTTGTAATTAATCAAGGTTAGTGCTATTAATTTTGTGTTTGACAATTTGTTCCGCATTTCAAGTATCTACAAATAGGATGCCATTATTTGGAAATGTGATGCACCCTTTAGTAAAACAACACTATTATTGGGTTTAAATGCTGCGTATTCAAAGCCTTAGCCACCATTATTTGCTCCGATGGTGTTGGTTGCTCAAGTCTAATAGTGTTGGGGCTGAATTCTTATCTTGCTTTGTAGACGGTTTTAATTTAAAATTTCTTCTGCAATCATATGTATTCCGAGTAATGATTCATATCAATTCTTTCCGAGTTATGAAAATGAAACCAGTTTTTATGTTCATTTACTTCTACCAAATCTTCTGCAATCCACAAAACAATTAATCTCCTTGCAGAAATTTCAAAGTCCCTTGGGAAGAGTCAAGAGTTTGAAGCAAGAAAGATGCAAGGGGTAATTTCTCCTTATTGTGCCAATCAAAATTTGACATGTATTCCTTTTTTTTTAATAACTAATTCCTCCCTTAAAAGTCAAAAGTACATGTCAAATTATTCCCGGCTTATATAAGACCAGCATACCGAATTAGGTGACGGACAAAAGTAAAATCTATGTAGTGGAATCCAGAAGGAATGGAGATCAATAATTACATACATAATTGCATTTGCTTGATAGTATCACAAATAAGTTCGTGTGACTAAAGATAAGGTGGAGAACTGGAGACACACATTGGTGGGTGGTGACATTTCTCTGGGGTCCATTAATATTCTTGTCCCTTGTGGGCTAACAGTCGGTATGCTTTTCAGCTTTTGTGATACACGTGAATGATTTTTATTTTTATTTTTTTTGGACTTGAGGGAAGAAGATTGAATTTGGGTGTAGAATGGATTGCCTTTTCAACTGAGGTACCAAATAACTACACACGAGAATAAATTTAGGTAGTGTATGGTTCATTTGAATGATTTTGAGAAGGCTAAATTATCAATTTCATCCCTATAGTTTGACAAAATTGTCATTTCATCTCTATTGTTTCTATTTCATCAATTATGTCCTTGCAAAATTGAAATTTGTCTTTAAATTGCAAAAAACTAAAACTAGAGAGATATAATTGTTGAAATTAAAACTACATGAATGAAATTGATATTTTGGTTAAACTAAATTAATAGAAGATAAAGAGTGAAGAGTAATAGCTTCGGAAAGATGGAACAGAGCAAGTTGAGCTGTTGAAGTATTTTATTCATCATAGTTGATGGGCTTGCCAATGTTGGCCACTCTCTAGACTTGTGCTTTACTTTCTCTGTAATCCTGCTTATGATTGTGAACGTTTAGGACTTTGTTGGGCTCAGTAATAAGTTAGGTTTCTTCTTGGCTCACTTAGCTGAAAAAGACAATGCGTTTGGCATGCCATCTTCAAAAGAAAAAAAAAAAATCCAAAAAATCATCCAAAAATAACTGGTCTCGTCCGCGAAGGATTTGGATCCTCTCCTTAGGGCCGGATTTTAGATTTTGTAGCCCTGCATGTGCAAAATTTAAAAATTGAGCCCTCTCTAACATATCACAAAAAAAATACTAAAAGAGAAAAATTCATGGATTAAATGCATACCACAAATAAAAGAACTAAAACCATCCAATAACAAAACTTAGATTTTGTAGGCCTGTGCAAAAATTTCGCTGCAGTAATATATATTTTTATACTTTTAAACTTTATTATATTATAATGTTATATATAAGTGGACCCAAAATTTTTGGGGGCCCTGAGCGAGCGCGCTCCCTCTCAGATCCGGCTCTGCCTCTCCTAAACTTGATAATCTTCTAACCTATGTTTAATGCATGGGAGTAGCTTGAGGCTCATAGTTGGATGGTAAAAGTACTTGCTCTGATATCAATTAATAGGAGGAACTCATGGATTGTACTTATATTTACAAAATCGGCTTACAAGTTAATAATACCAAAAGCTCATATGAGAGGGATATGAGGATACTAACATTTGGATTATTTGAAAGAAGCCACATATGTTGGAAATGCTTTCCTAGATTCTAAAATTCAGAAACAAATTTCGGCTTTTTCCAAAAACTCATGATACATCCAAATTTTCAGATTGTATTCTAGTTTTTAAGAAATGTTTTCGGATAAGGAACCAAACAGGCCTAACATAATGGAAGTAAAGAAAACTTGTGTGCATCATTTGTTTATTGCACAATCAACTTTGCCCTTACATGGCCCTCAGAGATTTGAAACTGTTGAGTTAAACCAAGATGTGCCATAAGAAGCCAGACATGAGTGAGCAGCTCTCCTCCTCGCCTGAGCTGCTGAGCATGATCGCTCCATCGACACTGATTGGCCGCGTAAGACAGCATCTCCACCCACACATGACTCACTAACTCCCATTTTTTCTCTGGGTCCAGAGACTGCAAAACTTTAGCAAGCCTGCATGCATCAAATAGAACTGACTTGCTTCTATCTCCTTTCACTTTAGATGGAAGGATGTCAGTGCTCACTTTGAGTAGCATTGTGCAAGCTTTGTTGGCATCTGATATGGATTTTCTTTCAAAGAAAAATTCCTCAGCTTCAGCACATGTGTCTCTAAACCTTATCTGCCCAATCCCATTTGGCAGCATGAAGGGGCACATGACCAAAAGATACAGCATGTAGTTGGATAACAGCCTACTGGGCTCACAATTTTGGCTAGCAACAAAGTAGGAGGCTCTATCAGAATAATAACAGAGACTTGTAGCAACATGCCAGAGAAGAATGCTTTGGTCAAATTCAACCCCATTAATGGTCCAGCCAAGTTTATCTAGACATTCTGCCATTTGAAGCACCTGGGCACCCCTTTGTTCACATAATTCTTTTCGCTTGCTAGCCTCAAAATTAGAAGCACTCCTTGACAACTGCTCAAATATCAACTTCACCAACTCTTCGGAAATATCCTTAGAGTCTTTGTATCGATGCTTCTCTAACAACTTATCTATGAATAAGACCTTCTGGATAAAAATGCACTTGGCTGGCCTATCTTTAAGAGAAAATGTTATTACATTGTATTGTGCCAAGGTATTAGACCACCTCTTGTTTTTAACCAATGGGATTGATTTAACAGCTCTATGCAAGAGATCCACCACCATATTTTTGTGCTTACTCAGCCATAGCATTGTCCAGTCTGAGGAAAGCAGTAGGACAACAGCATAAATTTCTAGGATGATAGCTCCTAACAACAATATATATGTGATAACTACATCCACTCTGCTGTATGCTCGCTTCTCTGTGAACAAGAAGGCTATGAATACAGAAACTGTGAAAGAAACACTGATACAACGAAGAATGCCACCGAGACGAGAATAAACCAGGACTGCTTTTGTGTAAAACACATCATACATGAATCCAAGCTCAAACTCAATAACTTGGAGAGCTTCCTCAGAGCTTCTATGTTGGAAGAAGGATTGGCTGTTTTCTATATCATGGAAGCTGAGGATGAGATCAGCACATAGCCGCTTGAAAGTTTGGAAGAAATTGTAGGCTTTGTTTACAATTTGGGTATTGTCAATAACTTCAGATGCATAGAAATGATCCCCTACTGTGCGAATGGGAGCTTCAATGAATATTCCTGGTTCAACCCTGAACCCCTCAGCTTTCTTTGAGGTGTATTCTTCCATGTATCTAGCATAATTGGGACCTGGGTCAGGATGAGGCAGCATAGACTCTCTATAATGCTCACTGCTTGCAGATCTGAGAACCCAAGTCCTCTCCCCAAACTTTATAATCCCAACAATGAACATTGGTATTGCCAAAAAATTCAAGACTTTAGTGGACCAAGCTCTGAAGAAGACATACAAAGCTACAAGCAACTGGACAACTAGCCCAAGCAAGTGCCTCATCCACAATTCATTGTCTTCTAAGGAGTAAGCAGTAATAGTATCTGGGCCCCCAAGATGCAAGAGAAGAAAGGGTGCCCAAAATGCTGTAATTACAAAGTTAGGGTGCACAGAATCACCTTCAGAGTCTTCTTGGTTGTTGGAGAGTATGCCAAGTGAAACTGTTGCAACTGAGTCAGCTGACAAGTATGCAAGCCACAGAACAATTCTGAGTATGTTACTGGTTGAATGTTTTCTCCAGTTGCCAATCAGGATGAGGATGGTTTGCAAGACAAGGCTGATCAGAACCAAAGCCCGAAGCTCCCACTCGTTCCAGAGCTTTCTCACACTTTCTGGGAAAAGTTGCATCGTCTTCCTCTTGTTTGTGAAAATCAAAGTGCTGACAACTGGAAATGAAATTTTCAAAACATCAGAATGCATATATCAAACAAAAAAAGTACATCAAGTTTGCATAACTCATTGTCCAGATTGCAGAAAGTTAGTAATCTCACTCGTGACCAACATGATTGCTGCTTGTGCTTGTTTAAGTTTCAAGCGTGGCCATGGTGATGATGCCCCAGAGAAGAAGCTTTCTCATACATAATTATTGGGCTTGTACTGCTAGCTGCCCAGAAACAGAGAAAAAGGGAGAAAAGAACAAACAAAATAAAATTGTGAACCAAAATCTTGCAATAATGCAGTGGAGGACTGGAGGGGGAGGCTTCAATACTCTTCTTTACTCTAGTTTTACTTTTCTTTTCAAAATCAAATGCCAACATCAGTCATCTACAGTCTCTCCCCATTGACCAGAAAAAATAAGTCCCACTCCCACTCCCACTCCCACATAAATATGCAATTAATTATCTACCAATTTGCACAATTCCACCATTTGGTAAAGAGAAAAATATTCCTCTTCAAATTATTACGATTTGCTTCTCATACTTCCATTTTGAACAATTAGGTGTCTGACTTTTCCAATTTTACTAATTAAAGTTTCCTCAATTTGCTCGGTAGATTGATTCTAGTAATGGGTACATGACTGCCATATTTCTCACAATAAGAACCCTTCATGATAGGCATTTGACTTTGTGGAAACAAAATTTTAGATGAAAAGTGAGCAAATTGATGAAATTACCTTAATCAATTTGCAAAATTGAAAAATCATGTACCTTAATTTTTCAAATTAAAAATTTGTGAAGTAAATTGATATAAGTGCAATGAAAGTTTTCTCTGTGGTTAATGAATGAAATTTGGAGAGCAAAATGACGATTTCCCCTTTGGTTAGTGATTGAAGAGCAAATTACGACCTGCACTCTCCAGTTTTGACTCGATTCACAAGTTGATTCCTATCTTTTTTATTTTTTCAAATATCTTACACCCTAATGTTTAAAAATTTTAACAATGTAGCCCTTCTATTTGCCTTACCGACTTACCGTCCATATATAAACTATCAATTGATACATGGTAAAGGCCCAATTTTTAAATGTGGTATGCTTTTTTTTTTTGGTCAAATATGGTGCTTCATTAAGAGGAAGGCGCAAAGGCCCAAGAGCAGAGCTAGAGAGCCTTCTTCCAACTCAAACAAGGAGAGAGGAAGGGCTGACCAAACTAAGCAAGAAAAAAAATACAATGCTAATCTAGCAAAAAAGCTGAAACCCAGCAAATAAACTTCAAGGCAACAAGGGCCTAGAACGCTGGGCGTTTGAATCAGTTGGAGGACAAGGGAGGCCGTCCCATGAGAGAATGTGGACTAGGGAGGACGGGGGTCGTTCGACCCAGCACGGTGGGCACGTCTTCCTCAGAGTGAGCGATGCAATCCAATCGGCTGCACGATTCGCTTGGCGGGGGATCCAAGCCCAGTTGACACGCCGGAGGGTCTCACGAGCATGATGGATCTTGAGAAGGACTGGGTATAGGGTCCAACAGGTGTTCTTCCGAGCCTTATGAATATGAGTGATGAGCTCCTTAGAATCCGACTCGATAGTAACATTATGGTAAGGAAAGCTTCTGATTAGCTCGATGGCATCAGTGGCGGCATAAGCTTCTGCTGCCAGAGGGCTCGCGGCAGTTCGAAAGCGAGCAGAGCCAGGTAGCAGAGTTCCAGATGAGTCTCGAATGAGAATAGCTGCTCCAGTTTCACAAGTGGCGGGATTCCATGATGCATCAAAGTTCAATTTTAGCTCACCCAGAGGGGGGGCACCAAACAGGTAAACCATGAGAACTTGTAGTTTGACAAAGGGATTGTTGTCGGCAATGGGAAGAAGAAAAGGCTTCGGGACTGGGATTTGGGTTTTGGGTTTTTGGCAATGATGTGGCATCAAGGAGAGAGTGGTTATGGATGTTTAGGGTAGGGAGGTTGCGGGATGAGTCAAGATGAAGGAGGGATAATATGCGAGAGAGTTGGGTATTGTTAGAAGGTTGGGGCATGGAAGTTTTGGGCTGAGGTGGGTTATGGTGGGATTCTGAATGTGAGCGGGCTGAGGATGAAGAAGGGTGTGAGGGTGAGTTTTGGGAATGGAGAGAGACAGAAAAAGTCAAACTTACAAAGTTCTTAAAGTTTGTTGGTAGATTAATGAAATTGATCAAGAATTCCTTTGTTTTTGCAGAGGCTCGGGAAGCAGTGGTGATGGGGCATGGAGTGGCATGGCGATAAATCGCAGCGCACCGGGATTTTCAAATTTCCCAGCAAAGGAATGCTGCGTGAGAGAGGATCCAAGCACAAAGATTTTTATCATTACCTGCCAGAGATGTAGCACCAAGAATCCGTTGATCCAAATAAGTGATTTCCTTTTTCTGAACTTTGTAATGTAAAATGGAGGCAAACCACACTCTCTCTGCCCTGGGCAGAGAAAAAGCATATGCTCAACAGTCTCGGGATAGCTTCCACACAAAGGACACATGGGAGAGGGGAGAATTTTTCTTTTGTGTAGATTGGCATAGGTGGGTAGGCTATTAGTGGTTGTTCTCCATAGGAAATGGCGGATCTTGGGAGTAGTATGAGTGGACCAAATAGCCTTCCACACTAGACGATTAGAAATGTAGGAATTATGGCTTGAAGCTCCCATGGGTCTGGTGTGGGAATTATGTAGATGGTGGTAGCCTGATTTTACTGTGTAGGAGCTAGATTTATTGTGAGGCCAAATCAAACGATCATCAATGTCTGGGTCACCCACCGTCAAAACAAGGATCTGGTGTAAGTCATCAGGGGAAAGGTAAGGCTGAATTGAGGTGAGGTCCCAAAAATGGTTGTTCCAATCAATAAGGTCAGAGACCTTGGATGGGGCGGTATCAGGGATAGGGGAAATAAGGCGAAGGTATCCAGGATTAGAAAGTAGAAGCCAATTGTCCCTCCAAATGTCAATTGAGTTCCCGTTACCAACTTGCCATCTCAAGCCTTGTAACAATAAGTCTCTCCCCTCTAGGAGGCTGGTCCAAACCCATGAAGCTCTAGCGCCTTTCCCAACGAGGAAGATAGTGGTATTGGGAAAGTAGATGCTTTTAAGAATGCGAGCCCAAAACTCATTGGGCTTACAAATTAGCCTCCAAATTTGTTTTGCTAAGAGTGCCACGTTGAAATCAAGAAAGCATCTAAAGCCCATACCACCATCAGACTTGCCCAAACATAATGCCTCCCAACTTTTCCAATGAACCTTGAATTCATTACCAGTTTGGCCCCACCAAAAGTTAGAGATAAGTGAGTCCAATTCTTGACAGAGCTTCTTGGGGAATTTGAAGCAATTCATTGGATAAAAACTTCCCTTGTGGTATGCTTTGGGGGACATCTTTTTGCTCTTGTGTTAGCCTTGTCAATGCCATATGAGTAAAGAGAAAAACTTCCCTACAATAGTGTTGAACAAAAATGGTTAATAAATAATAATATTACCCAATATAATTTCACCCGAATTCATTTATGGAATAAGAATTTTATTATTTTGGATACGACCCATTTAAGATGGAGTAGATCTTTTAATTACAGTCTCTTGACTCAAGGGAATACCCTTTGATTTCAATTGCAATGAAACCAACTGATCACTTTGTAAGTGTTTGAATTTCCAATAGGTGAAAGACCCACTGAAATTGAATTTATTTGTGATTGCAGTTGCACCCATATTTTAGGTTGCTTACGTACCCATTACAGGATGAAACCACTCTTAGTTCCAAGGTTTTGAGAATTAAATGGGTGGATGACCCATTTAAATGATTTGTATAATTTAGGTAAGGTTTAGAGCCCTTAAATTTGATTTGAGAAATTAATTAAGAGACTTTTGTGTGTAAAATTAATTTATGGAGAACTTGGACATATTTGATTTAGTGCGAAATTAATTCAAAGAAACTTGTATGAATTAATTCCTAAGGGAATTCAAAGAATTTTGTGAATGCAGTTGAGTGTGAATATTGCTCACATTGCCTACGTACTTATGACGGGATCAAACCACACGTACTTCGGTAAAAAATTTGACTTGGTTAGCTTTATGCCATTTTGGGATTTGAATTTGAGATATATGGTTTTGTACCAATTTTGAAGAATGGTACTTTTTTTTAAGGAAGGTTTTGTACCAATTGAAAAAGATGGTTTTGTACCATTTCAGAAAGTTGATTTTGTACCAATTTGAGATTTGGAATTTTAAGAAAGAAATGTGTCCATGAATTAAGTTTGTATCATTTATTTATTAAATGACATATGTTCTTAATTTTAATGGGTGAACATGAATTGATTATATGCCCACTAATTATTTTGTATCAATTATTTACTAATTGACACATACTGTATTTTGAATGGGCATATAGATTTGAGAGAAGTCCATTGAACTTTGTACCAATTATCTGATAGTTGGTTATTTAAATGTTTAATGGGCACTACGACATGAATTAAGCACCCTTTAAATTAAGCAACTTTTTTATACCAATCATTTTCTATTGGTATTTCACTGATTGAAAGGTTTCTTTCAACCCATTAAAGGAAATGCCAAGTATTTATTAGCATTTCAAATGTTAATGGGTAGTGAGAAAGCCTCTCCGCCTTGCAGCCCATAAGCCCAAAAGCCCAAAACAGGTTTACCACTCCTTTTGTTTACTCCTCAAATTGAGGAAAAGCAAGCTACTCCTTTTCTTTTTTACTGGAGAAGACATCAGCTTTTTTTTTTTTTTTTTTTGGTCGAATGAAGACATCAGCTTTACTTCATCATTTTTTCTGTCTTTTGTTGGCAAGAGCACGGCCACCTATTTTTACTGTGCTCCATTGTTGTGACTTGAAGAAGCCAATGACATAGCTTCAATTTTTCTCTCCATGTCTTAATGCGCAGAGACTAAACCTTACACCTATGTGTGCATATTTGTCTGTCAATTTATCTTTATCATGTTTTTATGGGCTGCTTCTTTCTGTTGTTTGCATATGACTTTCTGAAAGAGAACAGACGTCAAGGAGTTATTTCATTTGATCTCCTTGTAATGCTATTTTGCATTTCTCGGCCGTTTGCATCTCTTTTTGTCTTGTCTTTAGCAAATTGGGAACAAACCCAAATGAGGAAGCTTGCTTACAACACCTGAACCCAATTGATCATTTGTGGCATCGAGTCTGCATGAAGTCAAGTCCTTTTGATTATTCTTTGTTTTCCTCGTCTCGTCTGATGCAAAAGAAATATATCTCGTCTGATGCAAAAGAAATATATCTCTGCCATTTTTGTGGCAGAGAGGGTGATTTTTCTGTGGCATTTTTGGGAACATGGATTCAGCAATATTCCATTTTTTTTCTCTTTTTCAGATTCAGCCGAATCCTTTTTGTTTACAGATTTAGCAGTGTTGATGCAAATTCCCGCAAGATAGATGCAACAACTTAGAACAAGTGACGTGGCTGATCAGAAGCCCTACCGGTTGATGACGTGGATGTTGATTGAGATCTTCCTGTAGACAAACACAAGATCAAAGCAGATGGACCGGTGTGGTACCAGCCAAACACACTCCGATGATGAAGTCAGTGATGTATGTTTGATAGTGTTTAAATGGAAGTAAGGAAGAACAGGTGATGAACTTAAGAGAATGGGAAGAACAAGGCAAATGTTCTGGGTTTTCTCAAGGGTTCAAGTGTGTTTCTCCTAAGCCTTTGTGAGTGTGAAAGTTTGTGATAGATGGTTAGCTATATTGATCGATGGGTCAGTTTAGGCACATATGTTGGTTTATATAGGCAAATGAGGATGTGATGAGTAAGTTACCTGCATGTGGATGAATGGTTGACAGAGATCCACGCGTTTGGTCATGACTAGTAGCATGCACAGCTACTCACCTCCTCAGCATTCAATGCTGCATTGAATGCTCCATTTAATGCAGGGATGAAAGGTTCAGGTAAACTGCCCCAATAGTCATGGATGTAGGCTGGGTTGTCTCTTTTGTCAGAAGACCATTGTCAGGTGCATTTAAGTGTGGCGGTTCATCCCAACGTGATCTTCCTTGGAATGGCGGTGGAGAGCCGAGCCGACCCGAACACATGTTCTTATGTGTATACATGAAGCCCATGTGTGATCGGATCAGACATGGAATTCCTGACCGAATCGGTCCAATAGATAGAGGTCCTTCCGAGTCATAACTGGCTGACGCTAGAACATGAAAAGAGATTCCTTTCGCGCCGATCCGAGCCGAGACGACCGTAAAAAGACGAACACTCAATCCCTTGGGAGATCATCGGTTCGGGTCGAACCAGGCACGAAGGACTCGGCGCGGAGATCCAATCTGAGCTGACAAAGGAAGTGCCGATCTGTAATGATGTGGAAGTCAAAGTTTGACCACCGAAAAGTCAAACATTGAGGACGGGTCTGACCAGCCACGTGTCCAACCATGGTCGGTTGTTGGATCGATGTGGGTTTATCCACAAACAAGCAGAATCCTTTATGGTTTCAGTCGAAACAGATTGAGAGAAAATGGATTCAGCCAAATCCTTTGATAAATTTTTTTTTTTTTTTTGAGTTTCAGTCGAAACCAAATATTTGAATGGAACAATGAATAAAAGTAGTGTCATCTACCTAGTGGTGGCAAAGCTTTGGTGATGGCTCTCTCAACCACTCTGCCCTATTTATAGAAACCATGAGAAGCTGAAATGATGAGGATTGAGTCTATCCAAATTCAAAATCAAATGCAATCTCATATCTCGATCTTTATTTTTGAATTGGCATATAATTTTCTCTTTTTTAAAAACTCTTTTTGCATTATTTTGAATGCTTCCAACGTGGGCTTTATCCTCATTCATATATATCTTTTTAAAATAAAATAAAAATTTTATGGTTCAACAAATAGAGATAAGTGAGTTGGTATCTTCATCTATGATAAGTATGGTCGAGTTGGTATCTTCATCTAATAACATCATAACATCTATTTTTTTATGTCTCATCACATAGAAGTGATGTGATGAGATATCAGTTGCAATGTGCCAAATAAGAAGGCTGTGGCAAATTCTTTGCCCAATGTTTCCTTCATGAATTCATGCTTAATGGGACAGTCCTTTCTCGATTCAAGTGCATAAAGACCTCTCTCATCCAATAACTCCTTAAGAGTCTCAAATTCAAAAGAAGATAATCCATACTTCAGACTCTTGCTTTGGATATGCAAGTGAATCCACTTCTTCAATTTATCATCCACAGCAAAATAAGTCGTGTTCCGGTACTTCCCCAGGAAATTATGATATATATGTGTCAAAAACTTTCTCAGCAACATAATGTTTGGCTTTGATGGTAGCAAGGCAAAAGGGAATTAGGTTGAGCTGTGGGATGAATATTTTTATGCTATCGCCGGTACAGTTTGTTCCTCTTGTCCTTGGACAGCCAGAGCATTGTCCAATTGGAGAAAATATGTGTCATTGTGCTATGTATATCAAGTACAATAGCTCCAACCAGCAGAATGTAAGTTATTGTGACATCAGTAGTATGATGCTTCATTGTTGAAAAAGCTGGATCCTTACCAATGACAAGGATGAAGACCACTAATGCAGAAACATAGCACAACAAGCTGATGCAGCGCAGAACTGGACACCAAAAGGATTGCATTATGCTGGCTTTGTAGAGCATATCATACATGAATCCAAGCTCAACCTCTACTAGTTTGAAGGCCTCTGCAGGTGTCTTGCCATATATTGTGAGAGATCGAGCTGTACACATTAGCTTTAAATTTGAAAGAGACTTTTGCAATTAGAAACCTGAACATGTTGAACAATATGTTCGCTTCATGAAGATATTTGGCTTGTGGGATAACGTTGGGACCTACTTGAGAATCCAAATCCCCACGCTTGGATTGAAGACAATTCTCATTCCGAGCTTGCCCTTCCTCCATTTGAATTTGCAACTATATGAAAATGTCGCCAGAGTCCACCAACAATTCTACAAGTTGTTGAACCCTCTTCCTGCAGCAGCCAAACCTTTCTCCACCTTCTTCTTGCAGCAGCCATGGAGAGCGACCTCCCTCACCGGCCAGCGACCCATCATCTTCTCTCACCCAGATCTGGGTGCTTTCTTTAAATGGATTGGGAGGGAATGGGAGAGAGAGAGAGAGAGAGAGAGAGAGAATAATATATTAAATTTTGCATCTCCTTCTTCTCCATTGTTGGGTTTTGTGTATTTAAAAGGGTCATGTCTACCGCACTATCTGCTAAGTGCTATAGCACCATCATGTGTCGACAAAAAATTTGACTATGTGGAAACCAAAAATTCCACAAAAGTAATTTGTGGTAAGTGCTATAGCACCACCATGTGTCAACTAAAAATTCGACCATGTGTCGATCAAAAATTCAAATTTGAAAATTTTGCATTTTCTTTTTCTCCATTGCTGGGTTTTGATGGGTCTGATCTCTCAAAAAATCAGTCATTTTCTAGGTTTTTTCTGTGGGTTTTGTTGGACGACAAGGGAAGAGGCGAGGGGTTTTTTGTGGATTTTTTTCATTGAATTTTGGTTTGCTGCAGCGGCGGGGGATGAGGGAGTCGACAGTTGGGGCAGCGAGGGCTACCAGCGAGGGGGGCAGTGGTTGGCTAGGGAAGAAGGGAGGGAGGGGCAATGGTTGGCTAGAGAAGAGAAAGAAAAAATAAAATTAAAAAACTACAGTAAAAAAAAAAAGTTTTATATAGAGGATATTATGGGTATTTTAAGTTATAAATATTAGTTTCGGGAGAAGGGGCTCAAAAAAGTTTAAGTGGTATTAAAAAGGATTATTGAATAAAATTTCTCTAGATTCTCCTATGTACGGCTCAAATGTTGGATTGTAAAGCATCATGTGCCTCTTCTTCCAGATTGTTCACAACCAATGGTGTTCTGCTGACTAATCCGGAACTAATTCTTATTGAAGCACTGTTGGATTTCTTCAATATCTTACTGTGAATAGTAACCAATAAGAAGTTTGTTTCCCTGTAAACCCTATACTGTGATAGTTTGTTTCCCTGTAGTAAGCAATTCCTGAATTATGTGGGTGCAGCTTATGAATTTGAAAGATCCACAGAACAGGCAGATGCATTTATTTCTTTTCTTCAAATGATAATTATTACACAATAACTTGAATATCTACACCATAAGGTCCATAATACATGGCAGATGATTGTATATACAGGACTAGTACAGCTACAGAATCTTGGAAAAGTAATGGAGAAAAACCCAAATGATCTCAGGGTCTCTCTCTCTCATATTTATCTGGTTTTAAGCCAACCAAGAGAGATAAACGGAAACCCAAGTGTCCCTGTCATTTTGCAGACCTAGGTGTTCATTTGGATGCAGCGATGGAACATCCTGATCACAGGAGTTCTCTATGTGGATTTGTTCACTCAAACCAAAATGGGCCATAAGAAGGCAGACATGAGTGAGCAGTTCCCCACCTTCTCCAAGCTGTGCAGCATGGTACTTCCATTCACAATGACTTGCTGCATAGGTCAACATCTCCACCCACACTCGGCCTATCAATGTCCACCGGTTGTGATTGTCCTTCAATATCTTGGCAAGAGTAACTGCTTCACCTAGCACAGACTTTTGGCCTTCATCTAATATTTGAATTCTAATCTCTTCTAGATGTTGAACACCGGGCGACTCAAGGATTGCATTGCAAGCTCTACTCTCATCTATCTTACCATGCATTTGTTCAAGATATCTAATGGCCTCACTGCGGGTATGTTGAATCCTTATGTCGCTAATCCCTCTAGGCATCATGTTTGGAAGCACGACCATAAGATAAAACATATAATCAGACAAGGCTTTGCTATTTCGGCAATCCATTGTGTCAGACTCATCATGGTAGCAGATATCAGTTGCAATGTGCCAAATAAGAAGACTGTGGTCAAATTCTTTACTCAATGTTTCCTTCATGAATACTGAATTACGACTGTACTCTTCCAATTCAAGTGCATCAAGACCTCTCTCATCCAATAACAGCCTAAGAGCTTTAAATTCAAATGAACTACATCCATAAATCATACACTTGTGTTCGATATGCAAGTAAATCCATTCCTTCAATTCATCACCCATAGCCACATAAGTCGTATATATTCCAGTACTTTCCCAGGTGATTATGATATGTATCAAAACATTTATCCACTTTGTAATGTTTGGCTTTCAGGTTAGAGAGGCAAAAGCGAATTAGGTTGAGCTGTGCGATGGATATTTCTCTGCTACGGCCATTGCTTGCATCTGACTTCCATGAAGCAATAAAATGATAAATGAACCGCTTCAGTTTTTCCTCTTGTCCATGGACAGCCGGAGCATTGTCCAATTGGAGAAAATATGTGTCATTGCACCGTGTATGTCAAGTACAATTGCTCCAACCAGCAGAAGGTAACTTATTGTAACATCAGTATTATTATGCTTCATTGTTGAAAAAGCTGGATCCTTACTAATGACAAGGATGAAGGCCACTAATGCAGAAACATAGCACAACAAGCTGATGAAGAGCAGAACTGGACCCCAACAGGATTGCATTATGCTGGCTTTGGTGTAGAGTATATCATACATGAATCCAAGCTCAACCTCTACTAGTTTGAAGGCCTCTGCAGGTTTCTTGCCATATATTGTGAAAGAGCTGTACACATTACCTCTAAATTTGAAGGAGACGTTTGCAATTAGAAACCTCAACATGTTGAACAATATGTTCGCTTCATGAAGATATTTGGCTTGTGGGATAACGTGGGGGCCTACTTGAGAATCCAAATCACCACGCTTGGATTGAAGACAATTCTCATTCCGAGCTTGCCCTTCCTCCATTTGAATTTGAATACTTGGTTTGGGTTCCGGGACTTTGTCAAACAACGAGTTCCTAAACTGTCTGCTACTTGCAGACCAAAGAGCAAAAATCCTCTCTGCACACTTGATTACACCAGCAACAAGCACCGGAATAGCCACAAATCTGAAGGCAGTGGTGTAAAGTATGGAGTAGATGTACGAAGCAATCCCAATTTGCAAAGCTAGCCCAATCAAGCGTCTTAGCCATAAATCATTATCATTGAATGAGTAAGCAGTGATGGTGTCCGTGCCACCAAGGTGAAGCAAAAGGAAGGGACCCCAGAAAGCCATGACTTCATAATTTAGTGTTGGAGAATTGAATTTGGATTTGATTTCTCCACTATTCCTGAAAAGGGTGTTTAGTGAAACAGATGCTATCCAATCTGCTAACAAGTATGCTGACCAAACAAAAGCTAAGGACCAAATTCTAGGCCTCTTGCGCTTCCATCGGTTCCCACATATGACAAGGATGAATTGTAGGCCGAGGCTGGTCAAAACCAGTATGCGGAGCTCCCATTTGATCCAAAATGATTTTACTATATCTGAAAGAACTTTCGGAAACCCTGCTAAGATCTCTGAAAAGATCACAGCGCTGGCAACTGAAAATTCATAAAGATACAATCAATACAATGAATATATGTTCTGGAAATGTAATGTTAATGTAAGTAAACCAAGAAACAAACACTGGCACTAATTAAGGCACCCCATTCCATGAATATTAACATACATTTAGTTCGGGTACAAGTTCATATAAGGACCTAACTACACACCGGCCTCAACATTTTATAACCAAATTACGTAAGAATCCATAGATTTGATCACTGCACCCACGTTTGGACAATTCTTTAAATGACCAAGAAAAATATGAATGAATGAATGTTATTAATATTATATCCTACTAATATAAATATATCATACAATAACATATTGAATTGGTTACACTATGTGTCAGTATATTAGTTACATTTAATAATTTTTTCTCAAGTAAAAGGGTCGTAGAATTACTCTCTTTGTAAACAAACAAAGAAAAAACTATTTAACCTCACAATTTTATTATTTGTAAATTGTCTAAATTGATCCAAATTAAATAAGATGTTTTTTTATTATCATACACATTGTATATTCATTTTCTCTTACTACTCTAATCCATGTTTTCCTCTGATCTCAACCTCTCAATACATTCATCTCTTTATCCTCTTCGCAACTTCTCATCTATTTTCTTTTTTAATTTCTTTATATTTTTTTTCAATTTCATCTTCTTCTCTCTCTTGGTTTTTTTTTTTCTTTCTCCTCTTTTCCTGAACCAATCAAACCAAACTAAGAATGACTTGAATGGTTTGATTCAATTTAGTATATGATTTTGTCAATTTTTATGAGTGTCGTTATTTGCACACCTTTTTTTCCTCTCATTGCACACCCCTTTTGTTTATTTTATGAAATGACAAAAATGACCTATAGTTAAATTACCATAAAGGACAAAAACATTAAAAAGAAATGACAATTTAATTTCCCACCCTCCACCGGCCTTCTCTCACCTCCTCCTCCATTCTCTATTTCTCTTTCTCTTTCCCTCTCTCTTTTTCTCTTCCCCCTCACTTTCTCTCTCACTCACCCAGATCAGAAATTCATAAGGAAAAGAAGCTTCCAATCTAGAGGCCTTTCCATCCGGCCAGGAGGTTGGGTGAGTGAGAGAGAAAGTGAGAGGGAAGAGAAAAAGAGAAAGGGAAAGAGAAAAAGAGAGCGAGAGAGAGAGCGAGAGAGAGAAGGAAGAGAAAAAGGAAAGAGAAAGAGAGATGGAGAGGGAGGAGGAGGTTCGCCGATGACGAATCCGACAACATCTGTGTGCATGGTGGGTCGGGTACTGTGGGTTTTAAATTTTTTTTTTTCTTTTGTGTAAGGGTGTGGCTAGGTTGAAAATCCAAAGAGAGAAAGGGAGGGAGGAGAAAGAAGAAAAGAGAGAGAGGTAGGGTTGGGATGCTGCGCACAGTGATGCTGGTTTTGGGTGGGAGGTGTGTATGGGTATGTTTTAAAAGAGAGATATTTTGTAATGAAAATGGTGTGCAAAAAGAAATTCCAAATTTTAGAAGAAAGTAGGGGTGTGTTGACAGAAAAATAGAGAAAAAAATGTATGCAAATAGTATCATTCATTTTTATTTGGAAAAAATCTAAACCATTTAGAATGATTTTGTTTATTTTTTGTTGATATTAATCATATAACATAATAATTAATATGAAAGGGTTTTTTTTTTATTTAATATGAAAGGTGTTTTAAACAAATTCGGGGGACCATATGGTCCCTTCAAATCTGAATGCTCCAACTCTAAACAAATGTGTCATTTAGTAATACCAAAAGGCCAAAAAAAAAAGGTCCTAAAAAGGCTTTTAATCACTGGCTAACTGGGTATTAGAAAAGAAACGGATTTGGATCCTCTACCAATCTTGTGTGATGATCCTCATACTAATCAATTAAAATACGTTTTTTAATAATGTATATTTATGATCGAAATTGTTCATTTTTTAGATCACCGTTTAAAAATATCTTTATAAAAAATCAACCAAATCAAAACTCATTTAATTATGTGACTATTATTGAATAAACAAACAATAAGTCTAATTGTTACCAAAATTGTATGTTTATTTTATAAAATGAATTGTTTCAATCATAAGCCTATACTGAAAAATGATGTAATTTTAATTAATTAATATGATATTATCACACAAAAGATTAGCAGAAAATCCAAACTCAAAAGAAACAACGCACCGAAGAACAATTCAATTTTATAAATAGTTATGCATATATAAAAACTTACATGTAATTATTTAATTAACATCGGTGACTGCTACGTTGGTATATATAAACAAATTGCTCCAAATATCTTGAGTAAAGCTCAACACAGGTGTTGATTTAGTTTAGGCTCCTTCTGACACTGTCTTAAAGTATATCACTACTGTATATGTATGCATTCCTCAATCCCTTGTGAATTGGGATTGGCCTAGTTGGCGGAGGAAAAAGCTTCTCCCTACACATATAGGTTCAAACCCTCTCCCCTCTCCTGTAATTAAAAAAAAAAAGAGTAAGGAATCCCTTACTTTGGTAAACTGTAGGGTACACATTGTGTAGTCCGTCTCACAATGTGTTTAATGATGTGGACTATATACTTTTATATTAGTATTCAAGGACCATTTTTATTAAAATGTAGTTAGATTGAAAATATTTAAACATATAATTATAATTAAATAAATAAACCAACATTATAATTTTAGTGAGCATTACAATAATAGTGATGATAATTAAATGATTAAAGAATTTTTCATTTATCTGATTTTTACAGAAAAAATACTTTAAAAAGTTTTAAAAATAAATTATTTGAATCTGGACCCGCACTAGAATAAGCTGAATAACCAACTACACTACGACAACTCTCTCAACAGCCACTCTCTCATGTCATCAACAACCAAAAAACAGGAAAGAAAAGTTTGATTTTCGAAAAATTTACCCAACTTAGAATTCTGCATTTATGAGTATATATATTTATTATAAATAAAGCAAATACACCTGCTAAGGGCTAGTATATGTATATATTAGAGCAAATTATAATTTATACCTCAGAGGTATAGAGTGTTTTATAATTTGCACCCTATAGTTTCAATTTTTTGAATTTGGTATCTAATATTTTGATTTACTTATAATTGATTACTGCCATATTTTTTACTATCTAATTATACGTTAATTAATGATTTAACAATTGCGGGACCCACATTGTTGCCAACATGTAAGGCCAAATAACCTCTCTGCATGTGCATTTTTAGTACATCAAGTTTAATATGGATTTTAAGGGGTTGTTCAAAAACCAAAAATTCATATCAAACTACTGAAAAACTTTTTATGGGACAGTTTAGGAGGTCGTTTGGCCTTAGTCAAAAACATATGGGACCCGCAACTACCATGTCATCAATTAACGTCTGATTAGGCAGTTAGATAGACGACAATAGTCAATTCTAAAAGAATCAAAATATTAGGTATTAAATTGAAAAAATAGAAAATTAGGATTAAATAACAAATCTCAATAATTTTTTGGTATAGCATGAAGACTATATAATATTTCAATTGAACTACCAAATTTAAATGTAGTTTTTAGATTAGGTCACAAATATGTTGGCCCCTTTGATTTGAGCCTTTTTCATTTGACATTTTTATCCTTTAGCCCACATATGATGGGTGTTAGTTAAAATTTATAAGATTTTGACAAAATTGCCCTTGAGGCTTTTATATTATCTTGAAAATTTACTAATGTAGTCTCAACTTCACATTTAGTTATAATGTACGACACTTATAACTTCAAATTTAGTTGTGACTGAACGACAGTCACATATAAGTTGTGAGACAATCACAGTTAAGTTGTGACTTAATTGAAATTTTTTAAAAAAAATTATACTACAAGATAGTATAAATAGAGGTTAAAATAATACTTTTACTCAAAATAATACATAGTATAGTAGTGTGAGTTGTCTCTTTCAATTTACCAAGACAGTTACAATTAAGTTGTGACTTGATTGAATTTTTTTTAAAATACAATATAGTATAAATTAATATAATATTTATGATGTAATATTATTTTTATTTTTTTATTATAATGGCATGTGATGTAATATTTGTAAATTCTAATACCTTTAACTTTATTATTTTGTTTGACTTTTTAACTAGTATCTAATCTAAAATGCTATTTAATTTTGGTACTTAAACTAAAAAGTTATTGAAATTTAGTAGTTAAAATCAATGAACCTTTGAAAAAATTGAAACGATATGGTACAAATTGTGAAACCCTTCAAATCTCAGGAGGTGTAAGTTGCAATTTGCTCTATTTGTTATATTCCTTTTAGAAATTGAATAGTGATAGAATCCAAATGAATGCTTGGATAATAAGGTCAACTAAAGATTGATGCTTGCGTGATGCTTTTACAAGGAATGCAAGGGCAGCTAGTGTACTTTACGTATGTGGTTATGATTTATGTGCAACATGTTTATCTGTTTACCATAGTTAAGTGACCATAACAGTCACGTCATCAATTAACGTCTAATTAGACAATCAGATAGTCGACAATAATCAATTGTAAGTGAATCAAAATATTAGGTATTAAATTGAAAAAATTGAAACGATATGGTACAAATTGTGAAACCCTCTAAATCTCAGGAGTGTAAGTTGTAATTTGCTCTATTTATTATATTCCTTTTAGAAATTGAACAGTGATAGAATCCAAATGAATGCTTGGATAATAAGGCCAAGTAAAGATCGATGCTTGCATGATGCTTTTACAAGGAATGCAAGGGCAGCTAGTGTACTTTACGTATGTGGTTATGATTCATGTGCAACATGTTTATCTGTTTACCATAGTTAAGTGACCATAACAGTCTCATTGACAAGAGATGCTTTGCATATGACCCATTATTTGGTTGTACTAGTTTTGTTTTTCTTTCACAATGGAACGGAGTAAACCTTATCTATTCTAATCTTAACTCATTTGCTCACCCTCCCTTACGTACCCCTCGAGCTAATACCAAGGGATTATTTGGCTATACTATATTCAAAGAACCAGCTAGCTAGCAGAGATTAATTCCTTTGCTATGATTTTAGTTTGGTTAAGTTATGGTTGTTCCTGAAAGCTTTATTATTAGGATATAAAACCAAACAATACATATTGAACTAAACAAAAGCTTCTAGGGCTGCACATCAGCAAAATAATCTTACAAAAAATGAAAAATTTAAAATCAGCAAGCCTAGCCAGTGCCACCAAGAATGCCCTTGAGCTTCTTGACTTGAGCATGATCAAGGAAAGTGGCCTTCTCCACCAATGCAGATGTCAAATTGTTAGCAAAAAGGGCGAAATCTAGGATTTGGAGGCCAGGACTTGCACTGCTGAAGCTAACAAAAGCCTTGGCATGTATTTTAGCAGCATTTATTTGAAAGTGCAACAACCCTTGTGGGAAAACCATGACATCTCCCTTTTTAAGAGTCTTTAAGTAAACAGAGTTGGCTGAGGAAACAAAGCCAGCAGTGATAACACCTCTGGCCACAATCAGAATCTCTGAAGCACCAGGGTGTGTGTGGAATGGGATAACACCACTAGGGGCTAAGTCTAGTCTTGCCAAAGAGATGCCAAGCCCATTTACACCAGGAAATTGAGCAACAAATGCAGGGGTCACGGCAGCTTGGATTATGTTAGAGGTGTTCCCAGCTTTGGCTAGGCCAGAAAACACAAAGTCACTGACTGTGACTTTAGCAGGGCTCTTGCAGGAATAGCCTGCAGGGCTGTCTGGGCCTTTCAGGTCTGCCACACAGAAGTCTTGGACAGAAGCACGAGAGGAGGAGGAGGAGAAGAAGATGAGAGAAAAGAGGAAGAAAATGTAGTGAAGCATTTTCATCACTAGTGTGTTTTCGGTTTAGTGAGTGTGGGATAATTGATGGCTTGGTTGGGTAACTTGGGTTTATTATATAAATGGATTGTCTGCAACTTGACAACATACCCATGCATGCAGTTCATAGTGACTAATGGGAAAAAGAGAGCCACAAGGTTTTTTTTTTTGGTCGAGAGCCACAAGTTTTTCTGGGCTGAAGCTTACTTGTTGATGAGACTCTCTTTTTGCATTGGACACAAAAAGCCAGGATGTCACTTTTGGTAGTTAGTAAACAACTTTGGTGAGTAGAGCAGGCATTGATTTTGTCCTCTCTGTCAAACAACTTGCAGGACTAACTAATAGGATTATCCATGTAATGGGATAGCATGAATTCTTTGACATGTTGCAAAATTAACCATCACAAGCACACTATTGACAATGAAGGCAATCTAGCTACACTAGAGAAAGCAGAAGATTAATTATAGTCTTTGACAGAGTAATTTGTAAGTTTAGACCAAGATTGCTGATCATAAACTTCAAAATTGATCGAAGCAAGTTAGATTATGAAATTGAACTGGGACTAAGATGCATTTGTAGAGTAGTAGGAGAAATTGGTGAGGAACTTATCTGATTGTGGTCCAAAAAGGCACATGGGAAGAGAGAAGGAAGGTGCATAAGCAGACACTTTGACAGCTAATAAACTACTCTTCAAAGGTACACCCATATGCAATTCTTGGTGTCTATTTCAAATGGCAGCCATAGATTTCATGTGTGGACTATAGTAATTCCCTCCCGCTAAGATTCCATATGCAATAGCTAGCAAGCCTAGCATAGTATGCCATAGTGATTGAATTTTTGCGGGTAGGAAGACTACAAGTCTAAAGAACACAGCAACAATGGGATTGAAAAATGATGCATATCAAATATCATTGGACAGGGCATATGTATATGGAAAAAGTTTCATATTTTCAGCCACACAGGCCGGTAAAATGGTACAGCATTGTTTCTATATAAATTCTTTTGGGTTACATAGAATTGTCAGAAAATGGTTATAAAATGAGGCTCGCCATTGTACCCAAAAAAATGGAAAAAGAATTTAACAATATTACGACACTAGAATTGCAAAATAAGATTTGTTCTTGTCTTTTAAGGTAATGAGATTTATTCATAGTGCTCAATATTTTATATCAACTCGTACAAATTTACATGGATACTGTCCAACTTCACATATTGATAAGGTTGGTGGACTGAAATGGTATAGGAATGGAAATTAAGTCGATTTTAAGTTGAAAGTGAAAATCATGAATGTAATTAATTACCAATTTCATTTCATTATTTAGTTAACTATATATCGTACCCGAATCAAATATATACTATATTAACAAAAATATCATGAAATATAAATAGTAAATATAAGCAATATCATGACCCAAGTTGTCGGATCCCACAACCTGGATCTCGGGTATGGGATCCTTGGTTTGATCTAAGGATTCGGGCATGGTCAGTTGGATCATGGATCATGGGTTTGGGGGATCCTAGTTCTCAAGTTTGGGATGCAAGGTTGAGAATCGTGAGTCCCAAGTTCCAGGTTTTTGGGGTCTTTGATTTGAGTCTCGAGTCTCAATATCAAGGATAGGAGGTCTCGGATTCTAGGTCTCAAGTCTAGAGTACTAGATCTGAAGTGCAATGGGGACTTGAAGTCCTAAGGTCAAGTGAATTGTAGAAATGGAATGCACCTCCTTAACATTTAACTTGAAAATGTCCATTCCATTGCTTTGAAGAAAATGGAAAGACTCTCATTCTTAGATGTCTGAATCAAACAATATTAGAATAGAGTCAATTGTCTCCTGCATTCTTGCATAAGTGTATCTGAGTACAGAAAGGCCCTTATACAGATTTATTGGCCTATAGTTTCTTGGAATTTCCTTTGCAGAGTTGCAGTGGAATATGTCAGACCACACCATATTTACTTCACAAGTCCAAAGCAGACCAAAGCTGCTGCACCAGCTGAGGTGGTCTAGTTTTAAGCATAACACAAAGGTCAGTAGTCAGTACCCATCAGTCATATCAGTGTAACCAAACCCTTTTGTCAAACAAAACATAATGAACTATTTGCATACATTCAGATTTTCAGGCTTCAGCTTAACTGCAAACCAAAATCTGAGACACATAAAGGGCACAGCTTTGTTATTAGAATGATAAAAACATGAACATCCCAACTCATTTCAAGTTTGAAATATTAACAATTTTAAAAAAACAGAGAAAATTAGAGGAATTCAAATATCTGCTAACCTGCTATAAGCCTATAACTTCTTCAACTAACCCTCCCACCTTTTCTCTCCAATATAGAGAAAGAAGTTATGGTTGCCCATAATCAAGGCTCATTCTGTTAAGGTATACCTCAATTTATTTATGTTAAGATATACCCTATTGGGGCCCACATGAGCCATTTTGTGTCGATTCGAATCGTTCAATTTTTACATCTTTATTGATAGATCATCCTTACAAAAAATTAGTCAAATCGGAAATCATTTGCCTATCTAAATTTGATCAAATAAATGGACAAACCAAATATTTTCGATGAAACCGTTCATTTGTTTGATCAAAGTTAGATAGGCAAATGATTTCCGATTTGGCTAATTTTTTGCAAGGATGATCTATTAATGAAGATGATCCTTGCAAACGGTTCAGATCGACACAAAATGACTCGTGTGGACTCCAACAAGGTCATACTTCAACATAAATAAGTTGAGGTATACCTCAACAGAAGGAGCCTGTGCCCATAATTTATTTGGTTTGTTAAATCCATATATAATAAATTGGAGTGGATAAACATAAAATAAAGGTGAGATTCAATATATCCAAAGTTGGTCTAGTGGTTGGCCCGCCTTCCAACATTGCAATTGCATCAACAACTTGAAATTAATTAGTGGAGCATTGAAGAACAAGGCAGCCCATTCACTCCCGCACCCCATCGTCTTAATTAATTAAGTGAGCCAAAGTGACACCTTGCCACCTTGGTAATGAATGACTAGAGGTGTAAAATAGATCGTCGTGTCAGATCCCCATTTAATTTAAACTTATCCTACTTTCTATCATATACGTTAGGATTGTCTCATTTATTGATCGTTATATATTTAATTCGTGATTTGTGCACGATTAAAATCTAATTTTAACACAATTTATAATTTATAATTTACTTATATTCGTATCGTACTCGTGTTAGTGTTGGTTTTCTTTTTGAAATGTTGGTGTTTGTGTCATATATACCGTTTATATATTTAATTCGTGATTTGTGCACGATTAAAATCTAATTTCGACACAATTTATAATTTATAATTTACTTATATTCGTGTCGTACTCGTGTTAGTGTTGGTTTTCTCTTTAAAATGTTGGTGTTTGTGTCATATATACCGTACACGTGTTGTGTAGATACCAAATGGCACATCTAGTATTAAGAGTCGAGAGAGTTTTTATTTTGCAAGAATGTGTGCACAGGACAAAAGAGTATTAATGATTCTTATGTGGATGTGGAATTCGTTTTTGGTACAATGGTTGCTTACTAATGTATATACCTTAATGGAATTTGCTACTATGTCCATAACATACAAAAGGTATTTTTCAATTTTCACCATTAGATTGACAGGTACAATCTTTTCTATCCTATGATATAGTTATATGAGTCATTCAATCTGTCTACATGTTATTTAAACGTCTGCACCGTAACCATTTTTCATTTTAATAGTTGGATAATAAACCCATCAAGAGTTGAAAGATAAAAAATTAATAAGCATGGGTGGTATTGCACAATGACTCTAGTTATTAACTTAATTACAATCTTATTCAGATAATCTCAATTATGGGATGACAGGGATTAGATATTTGAACATAATTGATTTTTAGTTGCAAGAGTGCCAGAGTGCAACTACATATATAGATAGAGTTTTTCTATATTGTTGATCCAAGGATGTCATACAAATTTTTCAAGGACCCACAAAGTCTTTGTTGCAGTCAAAAAGCATCGATATCCCAGGTGAGATCTGGACCTGCAAAATATGAAAAACTGCATCACTCTGCCAAGAAATATGTTTAACAAGGATCGATGAGTATGATTAATATGGAAAGAGGTGTGTTCAAAGAATCAAAGAGATGTAATTAAGGAAATACTGGATTCATCAATGAAAGGCTGACTAAGTTGAGCCACAATAAAGGGCATGTGTTCTAGGGCAGAGTAACAGCTCTGAAGTGTGAACACAGTCACACACACACACACAGAAGAGAAGCTTGTTGTCTTGTATAGACATGCACTAAATAGATGTATATATTTGGGAGATGTGCAACTCTCAGGCACTACAGAGCTCCTACAAGAGCAAATATGAAGTATGAAATTACTTAATTAATAGTCTTCTTTTTTTATTAAATTTCTGACACTGATGCCTCAGATGATAAAAATAGGATCAAATATGAATAAATGAATCAAATTTTGAGACGTATTTTGACATGTTCCTCATCCTCAGGTAAATTATATGAATGCAAAAAATTTCAACAAGAAAATATTTTTTCTTCTTCAACATATTGATCATTGATCAACCTAAAGTACCTAATATTTTTTCTTCTTCAACATACATACATGGCATATAATGACATGATTTTTGAATTTTGAATTTCCTAGATACATTCATTTGTTGCTTTCATCATGTACATTCATGAGTTGAACTAGCAGATGCATGCATATATAAATTTTCAATTTTATACAACATCTCTCTGCTCAATTATAGAAATGGCTGCCAAGTCACTTCAAACTCAAGGATGGGAGTTAAAAACCCAAAAGATTGTGAAATACCATTTTCTTCTTAGTAATGTAAATACTTGGATAAAAAAAAATAAAACTATTTATATCATCTTAATTCATTATGTAAATATTGTGTTTCTAATAAATGAGATAAAACTTACTAATGTAAAACCATATTCATGTGGTGGATCTCCCCTCTGTTAAGAACAATGAGTCTATTTTAAGCTGGTACAGTCAACAAGACTTTACAAAAAACACAATTTCATGACCCCGAAAGAAGAAATGAAACCATAGTTCATTACTTCATTATATCTTCCCCAGATTTTCACATTGAAAGTCAGATGAAGAAATTTAGGGAGATGTGGGAAAAACAAAAACAAAAAAGTAGGAAAAGAAAAAGCACATCATCCGTACCACAAAGGCCAAAGCAGGGTCCTCACTCAGCCAGGCTTGGCCTCTACGTCTCCCACTAAGAGCATGACATGTACAATACTACAATGTCTGTTTTTTTTTTTTTGGTAAACTACAATACTACAATGTCCAAACTTTCTCTCACTGATGAGTGATGAGTTACTGACTCATTAATTACAAGCTTCAACACTCTCACATTACAAAAGAGATATTCGCCACCCCCCACTATAAATTTTGCTGCTCCACATAAAAACAAATAGGGCACACTTCTCTAGGACTCTATATCATGTTTGTGGAGACAGCAAAACCAAAGCTGCATCTAATAATAATAGAGACTTATTAAATAGAAATATATGTTTTGAATTTAATTTTCATCTGTTTATCAATTCTTGTCGTGTGGAGATTCAGAGACAAGAGCGGCAACAAGGAGCAGCTATCCGGTGCCCCGTGGGACATTCTGAGCTCCTCCCCATCAGGCCTACACACGTGGGACCGGGCCTGAGGCCCACGTGGGCCCACACTCATGTGATCATGGCACAGAGGCAGCAGCAGAGCAGCAGCAGTAACAACAGAGTTGCAGTCATAATAAGAGCAGGCCCTCTCAGAAGAGAGAGAGATGGCAGCAGTGTCATCAAGATGAGAGCCATTAGTCTCAGTACCCATGCATAAAAGATGCTGCAACCAATGGACTCTGTTTCAAACTAAACCCTCTATTAAACTATCAGCCCAACAAGAACAGACCCTTTTTCTCTCTCTTAAATCTCCGAACTTGTGTTCGTCTTAGCTTCCCTGTTCTTGTTTTGCATCATCTTCTTCTTCTTTGTATTTGATTTTGGGGTTTATTTTCTTTTTGTTCTGGTTCAAAAATGATGAGTGGGAATCCAAGTAGTGCAAGAAGTAGGTACCCTTTCACAGCAACTCAGTGGCAAGAGCTTGAGCACCAAGCTCTCATCTTCAAGTACATGGTCTCAGGAGTACCCATCCCAACTGATCTTGTCTATTCTTTTAAGAGAAGGTTGGACTCCTCCATTTCCTCAAGACTCTTCCCTCATAATCCTAGTAAGCAATAAGCATATGCAAGCACATGCTCATGTTTTTGTTTCTTTAAAAAAGAAGCTATTGGGTTTTTTATTATATTTTTTCTTTTTTGGGGGTTAATTGAAAATTTGTGTCTGTGGTACTTGTGTGGGTGCAGTTGGGTGGGGATGTTTTGAGATGGGTTTTAGCAGAAAAGTAGACCCAGAGCCAGGGAGGTGCAGAAGAACAGATGGCAAAAAATGGAGGTGCTCAAAGGAAGCATACCCGGACTCCAAGTACTGTGAGAGACACATGCACAGAGGCAGAAGCCGTTCAAGAAAGCCTGTGGAAGCTTCTTCAACTACAAATTCAACAACAGCAGCAGACCCTTCTTCTTCTTCAGCCATCTCATCCATCACCAAGAACCTTCCCAAAACCTCTCCCTCTATCTCTTCTAATTCATACTCTTTCTCTCCACTTTCCTCATCATTAACCACTGAAACACAACAAACCCAATATCATAATCCTCACCAAAGTTCACCTCTTTATCCCTTCCTTAATTACCCTCCTTCTTCTTCCTCTTCTAGGCCTCCTGGTTCTGGTTTCTCACCTCATAACAACACTACCCCTCAACTCTTTCTGAACTCTGGATCTTATAATCAAGCTGATAAAGATTACAGGTTAAGATTTGTGTTAAGCAAAATCAAATTATTTATTAATTTGCCTTCTTGTTTTAGTCTCTTAAAGTTAAAGGTAACATCTTTCTTTTATAGGTACTTTCATGGAACAAAGGAAGGTGTGGATGAGCTAGATTTCTTTCACGAGTCTTCACCAAATGCAAAAACCTACTTAACTGACTCATCATGTCAGCCACTAATGAGTAATTCCTTCAAAGGCTACTCACAATCACAGTTCCAAAGCCTCTCACATAATCCAGAAGTATCTCAGCAATCACAGGAGCAGCATTGCTTTGTTTTGGGGACTGATTTCAAATCAGGCGGACCAATTAAAACTGAGAAAGATTCTGAAACCCAAAAGTCACTCCACCACTTCTTTGGAGACTGGACACCAAAGAGCACAGACACCTGGCTTGATCTTGCATCCAATTCAGGAGTTCCTAATGGTAATTTCATTTACTGTCAGTATTCCCTTTTGCTCTTTACTTTTGCTTCTTGTGCCAATGTCTGACCTCTTCATTGTCAGTTCTTTAATTTGAAAATTTTCCTATGTGGTGCAGATGGTTGAAGTGATCTTTAATCAATTATGGGTATTTTGATCAAGGCCAAAAGAGTACTTGCTGGTGGCCTGGTGGGTCACTGCCTTTCTTACTTGAATTGGTGGCTAGGGAGCTTTATTGTGACTGTGAGACTTGTTTTGTACTGGCCAAAAGAGTACTGGCTAGGGGCCACCACAGGAGGAGGATTTCTGTCTTTTGCTTTCTTGATATTTATTTACTTCTTCCTCTAAGAAACATGTTGGATATTTTATAGACTTGTTTGACTGGAAGCATTTTGAAATGCCATGGGGCCTCTAGGCTCCATAAGTTATGTAATGGGTAGAGTAGCATTCAACCACTTCGTGATTTGGAATCGGGGTTACAGCAGAAGTTCATATTTATGGACCCTAGATAAAGAAACATCTGCAATGAATTGACTCATTTACCTTCATCTATGGGGACCCTTTTTGTGCTTTTTAAAGGGGTTTATTGCTTTGCTCAACCAATAGACAGCACTAAAACACAGCTCTCTGTTTTAGGCATAGATTGTGCAATGTGGTCTCTCTTCTCTTGAATCTCACCCCATTAATATCTAATGTCCGGGTTGAGACCTTGAATTTTCAGTCAGTAGCTAATAGCACTCGGATCATGTGAGCGAGTTATTAAACAAGATTTTATTCATCGATCATCTACATAATTCTGCTAAAACAAATCCTGGTCTTGTTAATTGTGTCCATACAAAACATTTAGTAGTTAAAGAAGAAAATTACTAAGGCTAATCTGTCGTCACCTTTCCATATAAAGAAAATAAATAATCTAGCATTGCTTTCTTTATATTAATAGTGGTCCACAACATCACTTCAGCATACAAAAAAATGGTTAATGAAAATATACAAGGATCAAATATATCTTTCCAAATGACTCATTTTGGGTTTAAGGAACCGGAATGCTCCTAACAAAAATACTACAGTCAAGGCTAGACATGACTGTAGTGAGACAAAAACTCTACAGTCAAGGTTAGACATGGCCGCAGCAAGGTTTCAGTATTGCTGCATTTCTGCAGTCATATCCATTATCCAAGGAGAGTTTCTGAACATACCCCTAAATTGCTATCCCTAGCCCCATAAGTCTTTTTGGCCCCCAAACCACCACCCTCCCCTCCTCCCTTCCTCCCACCCACCACCCTCACCGGCCAAACCTAGTACATAAGTCCCAAGTATTCATACTCTGCCACCAAATTATAAATAAGTGTCATAGTCAACCATTCATGTTCTGTCAAATAGGCCACATTATGCTCTCTTCGCCCAACTCTAACTCTGTCATAGTCTTTTCTCATCCTGCACTATGCAAATAGAATCCCAGCAATAAACTACGGAATCAAAAATGCAGTTGAATTACTCAGAATTGATGATCATCCTCGTCCATTTTATCATGCTTTCGTCTACACCTTCAACATAAACTATAACAGACACAGATCAAATTGATAACTAATACAACCCTTGAAAAAGGAGGGAATGAGGCAGTACTTTCCCCACAATCTGAGCACAAAGAGAATCTCACATCAACAGTGAAATTACATTTCAACTTCTGATTCCATGCACAAATCTCCATCACTGAACTCGACATGTTCTAATTGAAAGGGAACAATTTTCCCTATGTTTTAACATACTTTCAGAAAAACAAAGAGAAGAAGAAGTTTCAGTACATTACATGTTCTACAATTACTAAAAAAAGCTAACATATAACAAAAGTGAGTATCTAGCAATTACTTCTAGTCCTCAAACCATAGTCATGCACAATTCAAATCACCAATCGATCAATCCAAATGTTAAGACCAACAAAACAGCATGTTGATATGTTTCTGGACAAAAATCATTGATATCAATAGCAAAATGCGTGCTTCAGCAGTGAATGTCAATATATTGATAGATGCAACACAAATTAGACTATAACTACAGTAAATCGCACTCATAGAAAGAGAGAAAACTATATATCGTCATTGTAATTCTTCCATGATTTCTAATATTGTTATACAGTCAGGTGGTCAAAGTTAGCAGGAAAAAAGAAAAGGTAATGAGCCCATGACACAAAGGCTAAGATGGTTTTTTCTGCTTCAAATTATAAGCCGTGTTAAACAAGCTAAAGAACAAAAAAATCAACATAAAAAGAAGAAACATGAAGAAGAAAATTCCAAGCAACAATAACTCATTTACAGAACAACCGCATGGAGGCAAGGGGGTCGAAAGGAGGCACCAACTCTCTGATCCATTCAAAACTCATATCCATCCGTCCGCGATTCATTCACTCCCTGGTGCTCACCAAAGAATCTCAATTCAATAACAGCCCCACCCCAATGCGCTCATTGAAGAATTTCCAATCCACTAAAAGCCTCAACTACAATGCTCTCGGCGAAACAAAAGAATTTGTGAGAAATCTGATACTGAAATATTCAAGCACACAAGTCTCATATCTACCATTGATCTTTTAGAAGCTGCCTCTTCTTGAAAACCAAGAACCCCACCACACCAATCTGAAGAATGCCAGCGATGCCCGCAAACAACAGCCCAATCTTCTTCCCTGCATTGATCTTGTGCTCCCTCCGCGGAGGTGGAGGTGGCGGCCTACGATGGCGAGAGTTGTTCCGCTTCGTCCACTTATGATCCGGTGGCGGCGGTCTGTTCGATTCATTCTTGGAATTGAGCTGATTTGGAGGGCGAGGAGGCGATGGCGTTGGTGGAGATTTAGATGGTGGCGGTGGAGGAGATTTAGGTGGTGGCGGTGGAGGAGATTCAGGTGGTGGCGGCGGAGGAGATTCAGGTGGCGGTGGAGATGGAGATTCAGGTGGCAGAGATGGAGGAGGCGGTGGTGGCGGGGGAGGTAGCTCCAAAAATTGAAGCGATGAGAGGACCTTCACTCCATCTTTAAATTGAGACTCAACAAGAAGAGCACATATGCTAATAGAAAACCCAAAAACCAGAAGGACAAAGCTTGACAATGGCGGTTCCATGAAAACAACAACCACGGGACTAGTCTTTCAACACAAATTAGGGCTTAGATTAGGGTTTCCAGAGCACTCTCGCATCTGGGTCTAACCCCAAATTCTCGATTTCCTCTTCATCAGCTCTGAATTCAAAATACAGAAAATAAAAAAGGGAATAACTTGCCTTTTTCAGAGATATTGTGCCCACGAACTAGGGTTTGTGAATCTAAGTCGTCTGCCGATCAAGGTCTCCGTGATTTCCTCTTCCTCTGAAATTTGAACGAAATGGGTCAAATGGGTTTGGCCCCAAATGCTTGATTTCGTCCAATTGGGGTCTGACTTAGAAAGCTCGATTCTTGACAGATTTGGACCCAGAGGTCTAGGGGTTGGGAATGAGCTTGATTTCCCAATTCGGTCTCAGTGATTTTTTTTTTTTTTTTTTTCCGGGAATTAAAGTCAAATGGTCAGAAATGCTTGATTCCAAATTCAAAGTCGCTGGAACAAAGAGTTAGCTTTTTGACGATAAGAATCGGATTGAAAGTGGGTCTTTGGGAATTTGAAGTCTCTGCGGAGAAGAATCAGAAGGATGAGTCAAATGGGTGGTTGGGGAAAACATGAATTGGAGGTTTAATGGGGTGGAGATGCGCAGAGAGAGGGGTTCTTTGTGATCTTCGCCACCTTCTCAGAAACAGAGAAGAGAGAGAAAAAGAGGAGAGGGACAGCGAAGAAGGTAGATAGTCTACGCGGGCTTCAACGGTTGGGCTAATTTGGGTGAATGATTGCAAAGCAAGAATCTTTAAGCTGTTTCTCCACACAGAGAGAGAGAGAGAGAGAGAGAGAGAGAGAGAGAGAGAGAGTGTGTGTGTCTCTCTCTCTGTAGCTTTGTGACTTGTCAAATGGCTATCATGGAGTTGGTGACAAAAAAAATGCAGAGGTCTATGTGACTTGCTTTCACGGTGTCAGTTTTATACTCAAACAATTCAAGTTTTATGGAAAATTTTACAATGGGGACACTACATAGTCTACGTGTCATCGAATTTTGATGATACTTGGCTTTTTTTTTTTTTTAACAATGATACTTGATGTTTAGATGTTTATGGTTTTATATTTATATTAGTAGATTCTCCGCCATAAAAAAAAAAAAAAAAAAATTTACTTATCACATTTATATACACTTGCTATCTTACATTTCATGATGTGTTAAGTTACCTAAAAGTTTTAGCGTTTTCACTATAAATATATTTGTTAGAAGCTCATCGATTTTTTTGAAAAAAATCTAAGTATTTCTCATAAATATAGTTGGAAGCGCAATATTTTTACACAAAAAAAAACACTTTTAATTTTTTTTGTCACAAATAAGTAAAAACATTTTTAATTATTTAAAAGTAGTTTTAAGTATTTTAAAAACACTATCAAATAAGCTCTAAAAATACTGAGAAATCTCGTACAAAATCTATACGTGGTTAACAAATCGATTATCTCCAATTTTTCCCAAGTGAAAGAGTTTTGTTTGTTGCTAATGCTTATCAAAGTTATACAAGAAGAGTTTATTGTTCAAGCAAAAACACCATAATTTCCCACTCTTTTTAAAGAAAAACACTAAAATTTCGGAGGATTCCTAATTTTATCAAAAAGAAAAAACAAGAAAATCCTATGAAAGAAAACAGGTATTGGATCATGTGGACCCGGCAAGTGAAGTGGGTACTATTGTTTTCACTTTTTTAGTGTGAGGTGATATCCGGAGGGCCTTTTGGGCCCATCTCGGATCATTGTGTTTACTGTTTAGGTAGTTCTACAATTTGTAAGCACCAACCCGCAATCTACCAGTTCGTCCATCTTTTTAGTACGGCCGACCTTACCTTCTTAGTAGTAAAGTCGGGTTTGGATCCCATCTTTTAGCTTAGTTTTGGCCCATGGATCAGTCCATTTGACCTTCTTTATTGACTGATCAAAATGCATTGAATTATTATTATAGTGACGCAAAGAATTGATTATGATCATTTGAATTTTCATTTTATAAGCAAATGTAAGCGCTATTTGGTTTAGTCTTAAATTTAATTCACAATAATCAGCAATGTTAGGCTATGTAAGAATAATTGTATACAATATACAATTGTGCAATCCCAACACTACACAATTAACAAAGGATTGTGAAATAAAATGAAATTATTTGATACAAATAATTAAATTGATAGGCTTAGAATTGATTAATATTTAATATGAATATAAAATAATGAGAGATTCTTTGGTGGGGAAGTCATGCTACATGTATAGTGCAACATTCAATGATATCTAGTATGTATTCTTATTTCAAATAAAATTTATAATTTTTAAAGTAAATATAATATATGATGCCGTAATTCTAAATGTCGTATCATAAATATGGTATGATTGTCACATTCAAGACCTTTTTCATAATGACACGGCTTGCTAATTCTCACCCTCAGTCTTTTTATGCTAGGCCTTAAATCTTAGTGATCTATATATCAATAAAAAATTTCTATCGACATCACCCAGATGGAAAATCTGATTAAAATATGATCAAGCAAACATTATGAATATTATTTAATTGTCTTTGCAATTCTCCAATTCTTAATCATATTCACATTAACTAATTCAATGGGGTAAAACATCCAGTGAAGCAATGGAGAAAAAGTCACTTCCTCCGTATAAAAAACTTTAGATTAATAAAAAGGCAGAGCCAGAAATTCCCTGGAATCCAAAGGTCTGCCTGGCAATCTGGTGGCCTGCCTTAGAAGACAGTCTAGCAAGCTCCTGATTCAACCCACAAGTTCATCTGCTGAAGGGATCTTTATCAAAATCCTGTTCAAATTTATGCAATACAATAAGACGAGAAAAGAGTGGGAAATCCTCATCATGCCAATTAAAAAATGTGTTGCATAGTGAATGGTTGTATGATGTGGAAACATTGTGGGATGTGAGTGAACATTGTGTTGCTCAGCCTTCAAACACTTATTTACATCTCGCATTAATTCAATATCTTTGTCAGGTATTAGAAAAAAAAAAAACGACTAATAAATCATTTATATGTACACCTTTTTTTCTTTCACTACACACTCATTCTTATCAATTTCTGAAATAATAAATTTACCCAAATGCTAAAATACCATAAAGGACAACTATTTAGAAAAGGAAAAAAACAACCAGCCACCCAAAACCCCGATCCCATCCCCACTCTTTCTCTCTGTTCTTCCATGTTTCTTTGTTTTCGCACCATTGCTGAGGGAAATGATAATAAGGGTATTTTAAGAATTTTGGGAGTTTGTATTAAGAAATTGATAAAATTAAAAAGAAAATAAAGTGTGACGTGTGAGCTGAGAAATGAATGTTTATTGAGAGAAAAATGAGTGTACAAAAAACAGGCTCTCTTTTAAAATCAACCAACTATTAGTCTAGGGTTTACGGTCCCTCTCATTTGATATTTCTTTCTAATTTGTTGGAAGAGATGCTCAGTTCAAATATTTTTCCTTCTATCTCATATAAAAAACCAAAGAACAGATCATTTTGAGACTTCCAGCTGGATCCAGGAACATGTACTTTACAAGGGGTTCGCTAGTGAGTAGTACTAAATTATGGGCCTTCTGGAGGTTGAGTCAGTTGACCATATATTGGGCTTAGGTTGGTTGTGGATGGTTTTGAACTACATAAGGAGTCGTTGGGCTAGAAGAAACAGCCCAACACAATTTTTGGACTTATCTCAAACAATATCAAATATTTTCAAAATGGACAAATATGTACAACCCAATTATTTTGTCAATTATTTTTTCCCCCAAAAGTAAGAAAAGTAATTGAATTGAGCATCATTTTAAATAAATGCATATCTTCATTTAATTGTTGCAACATGCCAACAACTAGCATTAATTTTATTATTATTACTACTACCTACAAGCGCATACATATCCGTTGGATTTTAGAATGTGAATTTAATTACACACTCATTAAGCTTATAGGCCCACAAAGCTCTTACATGTCTTTCAAATGGTAAAAGAGTGTTTATATTTTTCCATCCACCTTATTTTTATATCCATCATTAAATTTGACAAAAATATATAAACATTATTCTAACCTCCTATTATTTCTATAATGCATTTTGATATACCAACTTAAACATCTACATACTAAACATTCTTCTCATTTCTCCCCTTAACTATTATTTCACCAAACCATCTTTTTCGAAATAGAAGAAAAAAAATCTTATACGCATCCTATAATTCATTCCTAATGCCAAATTAAATCTTTAAAATTTATATTCAATTTCTAAATCAAAAGAAACATTAAAATATAATGAATTCTTGATCTAAAATTATAAATAAATAAAAAGAGTTCATGGTATAGAATAATTATACATTTTAATAAATGTATGGGCATCAACCAAATAGTATCATCAATTTTAAGCTTCGGTGACATAGTAGAATTAGAGTTTATGGAAAAAAATAAAAATTATAGAAAAAGGTGGATTGGTGGGATATATGATAGTTAAGGGGGGGTAGGGAGAGTGTTTAGGTAGGTATTTGAATTGATATATCAAATGATATTATAGAAAGAATAGAAAGTATGAAGAGTTTTTTCAAATTAAATAGTGAGTATAAAAATAAGGTGAGTAAAAAAATAAAACAGAGGAGTAGAAACATAAGCACTTAATAAAAAATTTACATTAGACAGTAGGCACATTATTCGTATAAAAATTTATTATACGTAACAAATTAACAATATCAACACATGATATACTAATATAATATTATAAATTCATTCAAATTATAATAGATGCATAATACATTAAAAGAAAAAGCGTTCTATATAACTCCTTGGTATGGAAATAAACAAAACAGTGAATGTAAATATACAAGTACATATGCAAAATGACAAATGTACCCTCATAGTGAAAGGGGCAAGGTCACATGGGTGAGAGAGAAAAAGAGAGCAGGCCTTTAGTCCCGAGGGTAGTGCAGTGCAACTAGAGCAAGAAGCATGTTTGGCCGGATCCAGGTCACCAAAGGAAGCTAGCATACATCGCAGTCCCTTTCTTTTTTCACAGTGTCTCCAAACAATGTCAGCCAAACTGTCCTCTAGCTAAGGGCAAACGGATCTCAATCCCCAGCCAAAAGCCTTTAGCTCCTGTCCCATCAAATTCCAAAACTTGTAACTCTCCCTAATAAAAAACACACATTAAAGAGAGAGAAAGTGACCTCTTACTCCCAGTGGCAAATTGGTCATTCAAATGGAAACCCCACTTCACTTTTGAGAGGGAGAGAGAGATATGTTGGAATTGCAGAGACAGATAAAGAGAATAAATGAGGAGGATGGGCCAAAAGCTGAAGGAGGTACCCCATCATCATATTGTGAAGACTAGTTTGCACATAGATGGTTGCATTATGTGCTATGCCTTGGAAATTGATGCTTTTGTTTCTCCTAGTGGCTAAGTGTTGAACTCAGCACCTGGCTAGAGGCATGCCAAGTGACCATCAGAAAGAAAGGCTGATTCATATCCCATTTTGGACCTAGCTATGCTATGCTAATTGGTATCCTTTTTATTTCAAACTAGGGTTTTTACACCCTTAGTACCTATGTACGTACATTGTGTATCGTTGTGTTAGACGACTACTATGTCCTAAAGCTTTTATATCGTATGTTGTGTTAGACAACTACTATGTCCTAAAGCTTTTATACCGTATGTCAACTATTGTGTTCTAAAAACTTTAACTCTAAATAAATATATCAACAATGTATATTAAATTAGATATTCATTGTAAAACTAGATGATAGTCACTGACTTATGTGTAGAATGTTTATTGATATGAGATTCACTATGGGAAACAAAAAAACAATTCCTATTCCAAAAGGATATACGCCTTGTTTGGAATGTCAGATAGGACATGATTATATCCTAACTTTGCATCGAATTAAATCACATGCTCCACCGCTTGTGCGAGCCCCGTCAATTCCTTTGAGTTTCGGGACAAGACTGTGAGTTTGTGTCCCACGGTGACCCACCCGTTAGCTTGAGTCACCGGTGCTAAGCTATTTGAGATTTCTGTCCAAATTAAGTGTCCAGTACAAAATCCTTCTAAGCCCACCAAATATGGTCATTGTTCATCTCTCTCGTGATAAACTAACAGATGATAAGAAAGATATATACCTAATTAATAATTGGGTATTTATTTAGTAATTAACACTTATCTTTCTGTTCGCAGTTTAAGTATTTTATTTTTCCTAGGTTTTTGACAATTGATTGATACATCACGTATACATACATCAAAAGCCAGACTACTCAAGAACCAATAAATGAAGGGTGAAGTGGTGAACATGATACAGGGTACTAATGCTAGCCAGCTCTGGGAATATCCAAAATCCTATTACTAAAACACAGCAAGTAAAGCACAGGGCAAGCAATACCTATAGCTGGTAAAAAGCTTAAATAGTCCCTGCAGGCTTGAGCAGAACCCTAAAACCATGCAAACTGAGCCCTAGACTAACCCCAAAAACTAGCTAGCTAGCTGGTCATCTACAATGGTCCTTACATAGATTTACATATAGATGTGAAAGAGCGGTGGTGTAGGGTGTAGGTAGGTGCAGGGTAGTAATGATGGAGAAATGTCTGTGCAGAAGGTATCTTATATATTGTGGACAGTAGATATTGTCTTTTTGTGTGTGTTAGGCTTCCTTCTGCTGCCAGGTTTTGTTGGTAGATTTATGTGGATCCCCTTCCTGCCCCCAAATCTATCTCTAAATTTTCTGCCTGCTGCTAGCTGCTGCAACACTCTCTCCCACCCAGTCCGTACATATTCTCTAAATCCAGTATCAAACTCAGTTGAATAATAATAATAATGGTTTGGAATGTTGGATATTCGAAAAATTGACAATCATAATAGTTCCATTGCATTTTTTTTTTCTTTTTGAATATTAATTAATAGATGGAAAAACATCTGCATTATTTTGGTTGCTATTAAGAAAAATAGATCTCTTGTTTTTTTAATTTTTTTTAATTCAGGAGGGTATGGATAAATTTTACGCTCTTTTAATTCTTTTAATTGGACTACTCATCAACTCTAAAAATATATCTCTTGTTAGATATAAAATGTTAAATTAAACTCCAAATATATATAATTACTTGTAAACTATTCCTAGAATACATGATACATTGTTATGTAGTAATTTTGCCTCTTACTTATGAAAAGTAAATTTAGGCAATAATATTTAGACAATATAATACGTAAACGGTGTAAACCACGAGATTTTGTTTTTTATCCAAATACCGAAAGTTCTAAATTCTAATCCTAAACAACGTTTATGGACTCTCTTATTTTATTTTTACATTTTATCTTTGCATTACGATGCGTTTGTATAAAAAATTTAAATTATTTGAAACTTCAAAATGACAGCATATAAAAATATGACTATAATTTATAAAGTCTTAAAAATTGGTAAAACTTCTTATTTGCTAGCCTATAAACATTATCAAAAAATAAATGTGGTGTACGTGATATGATATATTGGGTTTCTTATTCTTATGAGTTTAACTTGTAGTACTTAATTTTGGTGTTAAAAACGAAATATAGGAAAATTTTACAATATAGTCACTTCATATTATGTGGTCACGTCACACACTCACACGTTTTTGTTTTAGGCTTAATTATCGATTTACTATCTAAAACTGTAACACATTCTCACTTTACTATCTGAAAGTTTTGTTGTCCCAGATTACCACCTATAACTTATATTCGTGTCCCATTTTACCTTGTTCCGTCAACAATTCTGTTAAAAATGATGAGCTGGTCGTTAATGCTGACGTGGCACGCTGGATGTGTGCCACGTGTCACCTCTTTTCTTGTATTTTTTTATTTTTATAAACTTTAAAAATAATTCCGAACTTAAAAAAATATATGAAAAATTTCTACCGACTTATCTTGACTAGTATAATTTACTATGGGGTCAAAATGCCAATTTTTCCTCTAAAAATTTTTAGAAAATTAAAATACTCTAGACTCTTTGGAAATTTATAGAATAATCTTCCGAACTCTAAAGTATGAGGTCTGCACCGTTAGTCTTCTAAAAACTAATAATACTTTTCTCGTGAACACTTGCTACCCAAAAGACCTTTTGGTCTTAGAAAAAAATAAATTTTAGAAAAATTCTAGAATTTCTGTAAAATTTCGAAATAATTCTCTAAAACAAAATTTTGGTAATTTCCAAAATATTTTTGAGAATTTGTCTAAGAGTTAACAAAAATTCTAGAATTTTTGCTAGAATTTATTTAATAGAGGAAAATTTATTTTAATTTTTTAGAAATAAATTTGGACTTTATAATGTTTTTGGAAATTTTTAGAGAGCAAATTGATAATTTAACCTCATAGTAAATTAGTGCTAGTTAAGACGAGTATGTATAAATTTTTTGTGTATTTTTCTGAGTTCGAAGCTATTTTTAATTAATTTTTAAAGTTTATAAAAATAAAAAAATAAAAAATAAAAGCAAAGATGTGACATGTAGCGCACATCTAGCGTGCCACGTCAATATTAACTGTCAAGTCATTATTTTTAATAAAATTGTTGATAAAACAAGATAAAATGAAACACGAATATAAATTATATATAATAATCTAAAATAAAAAACTTTTCAATTGACAAAATAAAAATGAATTACAAATTTAGGTGTAAATGGATAATTAAGTCAAATGTTGAGAGTCTACCTTTTTTTCTATTAAAATATGTATGTTGGCGTAGTTTGAAGTTGATATGGTAATTAATTAATTAAGCGAAATACTTGTTGACTTGTGGTAGCTTTAGATTGGATTGATGGGGTTGCTAGTCACGAGCGTGAATAGACGCGCCAAAACACAAAAATTAACTGCGAGAGAAGACGGACAGAGACAGACAGACAGACAGAGAGGCACACATCACATAAACGGCCAAAGGGCACGCAATTTAAGGCACTCCTCCTTTCAGGAAGCTGCTTGGATTCTCTTCCTACGAGTCAAAGGGAGGTGGGTCCCTCTTCTTTGACTTTTTCCCACTCCCTACGTGACCTGCGTATTTTAGCAAACCGCCATGCACCGCCTAATTTAAAGAAACAGCACCATTCAGATCAGCTGTTGCACTTGCACTTGCACTTGCACCATTCAGATCAATTAAGCAATTTAAGCACTATGAAAAATTTCCACATTAGATTATTAAAAGCACATGTGGATGTTAAGTCCTAACGGATTGCTTGATTTATCATAAAAGAATTAAATGAATTCACAACATTCCCAACATGGCATATTTCTCTTAACACAATTGCCTCAAATAACAATCATATAAACATGCAAATAAACCAATTATAAGAGATATATAGTGTTAATTTTATCAAAAAATTGAATTTGTTGTGTTGTTAGATTATAGATTAAGTCTATACTTTCTAATATATTTTCAATTCAATTAATCCATGATTTTGATTGATAATATGATAACATGAATATATCGATTAAAATTGTCTGAAGAAAGAACATTTTCCATTTATAAACCTGTTGGTCAAATTAAAATTTCCATCATTTTTTAAGTGTGCTAAATGTGAGAATCAAAAATATTTTCTTACCAAAGAATTTGAAAACATAAAGCACTTTATGTTGCTAGATTCATTAATTGGTTACGTTGATTGTCAAAATTTACAGTTTGACGAGGAAATATTAAACAATTTCAATTGCAGTTAATAAGATGTATGAACACCAAAACATTAACTGTTAGAACTTAATTAGAACCATTGAACCCACATTTCTGTGTAACATTTTTTTACCCCTAACATCTACCTAGCTAGCTAAGCTTAATTTCCACCACAAATTAACCAATTCCTAGCTTCTTTTTTTTTGGCCATGACCAATTCCTAGCTTCTTAATCCCTAAAAAACATTTCTTCTCAATCATTCCACAGTGTAAACATAGGAACCTGTTGAACCAAACCAAGACTTCCAAGCCTGCTGTGATCATTCCCACCATTGCCATCTTCATACTTAACACCCTGCATTGAGAAATATGCATGAGAATAGTCACCAAATTCAGTACTATTGGGTCCAAATGAGCATTTTGGGCTACGTGGGCTAGAACAAGTCCTACTGCTCGAAGCTGCAGCCAATGCTGCATTGTTGGTGGTGTTTGAATTCTCATGCTGTGGATGGTCATGATCTGCATTATTCCACACACATATGTCAGCCAATTCTTGATCGGAAGGTTCGCTGGTGGTTATGGCCAAAAGGGGTTGTGAAGTAGTAGATGATGCACAAGAGTTGAAGTCTTCATTCGGTACTGGACCAGAGTCTTTTGGTGATGAGCGTTTGGCAAGGTCACTAGCAATGAGGGTAGAGCTTGAGCAAATTCTCTTCACATCATACCTACTCATGTCAAAATTGGTCACAGCACTTGTGCCCCTAAACTTGATTGCTGCAATGTCATAAGCCTCAGCTGCTTCTTCTTGTGTGCCTTATCAATACCACGAAGTCATGGTAATCATTGTTAAAAATGGGAGCAACATTTGATCAGAACTTGTTAATCATTGAGTCCAATCATGAATGTTCAATGATTGCAGGGTCAGTCTAGTGAACCGATTGATGTAAGTGTGAGGGAGTCCAATAGACTCATAAATACAGTGGATTCATAGCACCTTTTGAATGTGTATGATGTCACATGTGAGTGGGAATAATTGACAAGTATTGTAAAACTTCCCCTAACAAAATTTAACGGAAGCTAAAACAACCATCCTTACCCATGTCAATTTGACAGTCGTTGATTGATGTGAATATACTCGTATAATCTACTGATTTCACTTAATTAGCTAGATATGAACTAACTAAAAATAATATTATTAAGCAAGGAGGTGAAATGAACTCACTAAATGTTCCAAGGTACAAGTCTTTGTTTCCAGCAACCCTTCCAATTCGAGCTTGCCACCTTCCATGCTGATGGTGTCTGGCAGGAAAAAGAAAAACCAGCTTGACAGATGAGCGTAAAAAGGATTAAAAATTAAAATGTGGGTGGCTTTTAATAATGTATTAAATTTACATGTTTGATATCATATGCACATTTATAATAATGTTTGCCTATTATTGCCTATGATAATTGAAAAGGCTGCAAATGCAGTAAATAATGGGAACTCTATTATTAAAGTTGCTTTCTGCCATACCTTGTCACTCCTCTGTACACAGAAGCTCCTCTTGAAAACCCACTGCTTTTCCTATACCAGAATAAAAAAAAAGCCACCAGTACTTTTAGAAAACCAAAAAAAAAGAGAGGAAGAAATAGAAAAATCATGGTCCAAAAGGTATCATGTTGAAAAAAGGACTAAAGGGTATATACCTTCTCAAGTTGGCTACAAATTCTTGCCTTGTCATGTTCTTCATCTCTTCCAGCTCTTTTTCGTAAGTGCTTAGCTGAGCAGCAAAACCAGAAACAAGGACAAAATTACTGAAAGAAAACAATAATGGTGGAAACTTTGTTATAGAGTGGAGCTTGGTAAAACCCAAATTACTTACAGAGAAATTTATGTGGGTAGTTGGGCCCCAATACTTGAGTGCAGCTAAATCATATGCCCTTGCTGCTTTTTCTTCCTTATCATAACCACCTGATCATGGATATCGTTTTGCAGAGAAGGGAATGAAGGTTTTTCAAAATAGTGCACACCTTCCAATGCAACATATATATATATTTCTTACAATTAATTTCATAATGTGTTCAGAACACCTACCAAGATAAACTGCAGTTGCAGAAATGTTGAGGTTGAAGATGTGAAAAACAAGACCAACCCAAAAGAAATGCATGAAACAAAATACCAGACAGTTAGTATATTCCTCCAATAACAAACAAAAGTACCCAAAAATAAAAAATGGATAAATCAATTAATAAAGGACTTAATGGTTCTTGAACAAATATCTCTGCCTACCTTGCCTTCCTTTCCTTGTTTGGCCTTCTTTTCTGCAGCTGTTATCCCACAGATGGGCCTCATATCTCCCAGTCCATCTATGCCTAAACACAAATAGGTTTATGGCACCAAAAGGAAAAAAATGTTGGTTTAAATTGAAAAGAAATTATGGATTTTTCATTTAGTACCTTGTTACACCTCGGTACTGAGAAGTTCTCTGCCCAAAAGTATCAATGGATTTGCGAGGGACTGGTTCTCTTGCTGCAGACTTCCCAACTGGCCTTTTCTTGGTATCCACCATTTGCATTTGAGAAATTGCAGCCATGCCATTTTGCAAGCTTGGACTCATAGTGAGTGAGAGAGACTGAAAGTTATTGTTGCTGCTAACATTTGGCTGATGATGATCAGGGTTTGACTTTTCATCAGAAAATGGTATTAATGTTTGGCCCAACCAAGATTTGTACATGCCATTGTTGGGGATAAGGCTTTGTGGGTTCACACAGTAATGGCTATAAGGTTGTTGATTGATTAAGTGAGATGGCTCAGTGGGATTCTGGTTCTCTCTGCTAGCTCCTTCTATTTCTGATCCATTGGTGCTGTTGAAGGCTATTGGGGCCTCATTGACATTGATTTGAGAGATAGTGTCTTGGTTTTGGTCTTCTTGGGTACTTTGGCTGCAGTAGACTTTGGTTTCAGCACCAGGAGGAGAGCTTGAGTAGCAACAACTACCTAAGAAATCTTCAAGCTTTGGACCCTCTTCATGTGGGTTTGTCACACTTGTTGCACCCATGCCATTCTCATACCTCCAATCTTCAAATCATGACCATACCAAAAAACCCCAAGTTCATAGATTCATCAGTAGTTCGATATCAATCTCAAAACATGCAGAGCAAAAGCATCAAGAAGACAAACAAGAATAAATATGTCCTAGTGTAATTAACATGCAATTATGCAAATACCTTCAGAACCATTTGGGCGCCTAAAAGGGTTAGCAGCAGCAGCAACACAGAGAGAGCCATCAGAGCGCAAGGGCATGACAGACATGTGAGAAGGAAAGCCTCCTCCATGGTCTTGTTGCTCTTCCCTTCCAAAGTCTTCATGGATCCTCAGGTGTGGAGTGAGAGAGAACCCCAACCAATTACTCATATTAACAAACAACACCAACCCTTCTCTTCAAAAACAACCACAAATCTCTCTCACCAAAAATTGCGTGTTTCTATTTTTTTTTTTTTTGGGTTTTTGGGATCTTGAGCTCAAACTTCAAAGGTGGTAGTTGTTGTTCTTGTGGGATGGGGATGAAGTTTTGCTTATATGTTTTTCTTTTCTTTCATATATATATATATATATAATATGCATTTATTATTCTCTCAGTCATCGGGGAAGCCTCATTTGTCCTTGTGGGGGGGTGTATATGCTCTAACATGTAAACCCAAAAACAGATTTGTGAAAACTTACAAAAGCCCCCCTCGTCTTTGTATTCTTAGCTCTGTTTCTGTTTTGTATTGAAATCTTGGACACTGTGCCCTTCTTTCATTTCTTTTGTCATATTTCTGCAGTGGTGGCCATGACATTTGACGCATGGACATAATACAGACAAGAGAGAATTCAAAAATAAAAATTTTAGCAAAATGACTCTACTTATATCCTATTTGTAAAATAGGATGCAACTTTTATTTTATTTCAATTTAAAATTTTAAGGCTTACTTGTATATTTATTCCTTGATTTATAGGTTTTTTCTTATTTTACCTCTTAATTTTAATTTTTGTCAAATAACTATCTGAACTTTAAGTTCATGTCACACATAACCCTATTTCGTCCACTCCGTCTTGACCTCCGTAAAAAAGGATGATGTGACATGGGTAATATCGTCATTTTAGCTGTTGAGTGCCACACGAGTGCCATTTATGTATTTTGTGGGCCCCAAATGGCCACGTTGGCAATGACTCACATTTTCCCCTTTTATTTCTTTCTTTCCCCTTCAAAAAAATAAATTTTTGGTTTGGATTGTGCGATGGTGGGTTTGAGGTGAGGCTGGGGGAGGGGCAGGGGAGGGGTGTGGGACAGTGGGAGGTGCTGGGTGAAGGCAGGCGAGGGGGAGGGGTTGGGCCAAGCTGGGGCTGGTTGAGGAGGAGCTNGCATGCGCAGTGGGTGGGGAGAGAGTGGGGAAGGAGGGGTTTGGTCTTTTTTTTTTTAAATTTAATTTAATTTTAAAATTTTATTATTTTTTAATTTAAATATTGTTTTAAATATATTTTATTGGTGAAATGACAAAATTACCCTTCGACGTCAGCATTTCTAACGGTAGTGTTAACGGAATCGGGCAATGTGAGAAATGACATAAAAGTTCAAGGGGTTATATGAGACAAATAAATGTGATGGAGCAAAGTGAGAAAAAACTTAAAAATCTGGGGGCAAATGTGCAAATAAGCCAAACTTTAAATTACATTTTATCTCAATTAAAATTTTTCCCTCGAATTTTATCAAAATATCCGTTAAAAATCAATCACGTGACCAACACATAATTAATTTTTAAGAGCAAATTTGTTCTATCCATCACTATTAAAAAATAATTCTTAAAAAATAAAGTAAAGTTGTTAAAGAAAATATAAAAGGCATGGAGGATATATGCATAACCCTCCCCACCTCCCCCAGACCCGACCTTCCTCACCCCACGCCACCTTCCTCCCCTCTTCCTGCCCACCGGCCGCCGATCCCCTCCCTCTATACTAGCGACCCCTTTCTCTCGCACCAACCTTTCTCCTCTCCATCTGCCGCATCTCTCTCGTTCTTCTTCTTTATCTTTTTTTTTTCTCTCTCTCTCTCTCTCTCACCCCTCCCCAAATCCAATCCAATCCAAATCTTTTTTAGTGAACCCATGTTTTAAAATTTATTTATATATATAAATATCCACTCTCTTTTTTTTTTAATGAAATATTTACTCATTCAAAGATAACAAAGGTTAAATTACATTTTTTTAGTATAAGGACTAAAGGGAGGGAATGTTCAAAATTTAGCAGCCTCTGTTAAATTATTTAGTTCAAAATCTAGTAGTTGGAGTAAATATACTCAAGCATTGAAGTTACAAACCTCTGTTAAATTACATTTTTAGTTGTAGTGAATTAACACCCTCTGCGATCTTGTTCTTGATGTATTCTAGAGTTAAAACAGATATAACAAACACACAAATAATACCAGCAAAATAAGACACATGAGAAACACAAAGATTTGTTCTCGAGGTTCGGCTAACTTTGCCTACGTTTCTGTGTGAACCTTTGAGAATCACAGTTGCACTATGATTAGAAAAAGAGTTATAAGATTTTGTTGAAAAACCCTAAAACTAACCCAACCCGCAGCCACATTTTCTCTCTACTTGATCACAAAGCTCTCTCTGTTTCTGGTGCTCTGTTTGTTTCTTAACAAGCCTTGCAGCAGCCTATTTATAAGTCTATAGGTTGCGGCATACAAAAGGTTACAACTAGGAATTCCTTTTCCTAGTAGAATTAGGTAATAGGCCAAATAACTAATTCTAGCCTTGTACACTTAGGAAAACTCAGAACTTCCTTAACTAGGAAAAGCCTTGCGCAAGCCTTCTAGCATTTCTAAAAAAATTGTACCCAACTAAGAATTATCTAAAACTGCTACTTTCCTATTTTAATCACTTTCCATAAACATTCCGGTGAGCCAAACACAACATTAGTTGTTATAGTTTTGACTTGGTTCTATTTTGGTACCTATAGAACTTTCAACTTTGTGAGTGAAAATGAGAAAAATAAAGGTTTATCTATAGATTTTAGGATAAAGAAAAAGAAAAAGTGTGCTTACCATTTGCAAGTGCAATGGTCACAGGCCAGGCCTCCTTAGCTCATGCTCATCCTTATAAGTAATAGAGAAGGGTTGGGTCAACTCATATTCAGGTTTGGGCTTGATGGACTGAACTGGGTTGAGCACATATGGGGCCATTTGATGAATAGAGGGAGAGAAGGGCCTTATAAGTATGGCCTGTGGGTTTGAAGACCCTGCCCCTACAGCCCTGAAACAATGGGTTGCTTTATGCTCGGTCCGATATTTTCTTGGGCTTAGGCCTTAGTGTGGGCTTGATTTGGTTAACTTGTTCTAGTGCCCATAAGCCCTTGTTCTACACTTTCTCACTCTGACATGCAATTTTCAAGATCCAAACTTAAGTTTAAAGAGTTTTACTTCTCTTTGCAACCTTTTGTAGCTTATAGAAATCATATCCAATTCAATTCAATTAAGCTGAACATGTGGTCTTACATATGATCAATCTATCTGGAATTGAAAAATTGATCGGATTCAAAACATTTTGGCAATGGATTAGTGTGAATTCATTATTAAATTTGAATTAATATTGATACTATATACATATCTAAATATAGAGTTTTATTTCAAAAATTCTCGATACAATTAATAGTGAATCACCCAACTTATATAAGTAAATTGTTATGTTATTCTCTAAATGCGAACAATGACAAATTAAGTTAATAATGGCCTCAATGGGGTGAGTTCCTCCCAAGAAACTGGGCAGTCTGGGGCTCCCGGTAAATCTGGTAGAGGGCATTGGATCATGTGGACTCTCCTGTACTGGGATTGGGATTGGACCTTACATGATTCAACAGTTCTCCAATAATTGAGCACTTCAATTTCAGTTACTGAAATCTATCTATTTGAGTGATATATCTGATATCTATCTCTATATGTTGTGTATCTGGACAAAAACTTACTTGTCCTGCCACAGAGAACAGGTGGTGGTGTCACAATCTAACGAGAGAGGGAGAAAAAAAAAGAGAAAGAGAGGGAGAAGGAGAACGAGAGAAAGGAAGAGAACAAATAAGAGAGTGGAGGTGATGGGTGTAAAATGGTTACATAAAAATTATTTTATGTGTATCTAAAATTAAAATGGAAATCCTTGAGCGTGATGTTTGTTTTGGTCAAATTTGGACGGACCTCATCCCCAATTAATTGTAGGACATCAAAATTTGTTAGAATAATAATTAACTCCTCCTAATCTCTTACACAAAATTGTAGCTCTGACAATGTGACCTCTACCTCTTTTGCTGTATAATAGCAATTCTGACGCACGCCTTTGTTTATATATCATATATATCATTTTCTCATACCAACTCGTTGTGTTTGGCATATAATGAGCTCAGCTTTGACACTTGCACACACCCTGGGACATGCCCAATTAATGTTGGAGTTGACTGAGTTTCATTTATGCTTAAAAACAATATTCTTACACCTGATTATTGAGATTGGTACAATGGATCGTCAAAGAATCATATATAACAACAGGGGAATCTTCATCAAAATATTACTATTTTTAGTGAAGGCCAAAGTATGTTAACTTTTAGGCTACGTTTGTTTCACCGTGCTGGCCGTTGCTAGCTAGGATTGTGTTAAATAATACAGTAAACCCACATTTAGTAAGACCCAGTATTATTTTAAATGAGACTATCTAGCACTGCTCCTTCTAAAACACAGGATTGTGGGTTGGTAAATAGCGAGGGTTGAACACACTTCGCTATGTAAGAATCGGATTACACCTCCTATCTAAGAATTGGCTCTTCAGCTCAAAAAGATCAAAACAGAGGCAATTGATTTGTTGATTAACTAGTTCCTGCAAGGCTGCAACTCAGAAGACCAAAACTAGTTTCTGCAATTTGGGGCTTTTTTATTTGAGCACAATTGACGTACCACATAAATCTACACCAATGGAAAGAGCAGAAAGAGAGGAGCAACACCCAGTGAAGATCGTTGCCATTAGCCGTCGGAGTCGCCGGAGATCGGTGGAGGGAGGTCGTGGCTTGGGAGCTTCGATTCGGCCATTGAGGTGGTCCGATGAATGATCAAAAGCCACCTTTGGGTCCAGCTTGATGAGAGGAAGAAATTGGTACCAACAGGGGCTCCCGACGTCGTCGGAAAAGAAGGGCCGACAGCGGAGGCCGTCGACTTCTTCGATTTTAAAACGCCATCATCGGCAGACAGAGGGGAGAAGATGGCGCTGAGAGAGGAGAGAGGAGAAAGAGAGAGAGATATATATATATATATATATATGAAGTATGGCACCATCATCGAGGAGAGAGAAACAGAGAGAAACGGGGAAGGAATGAGAGTGACGATCTGGGTGGCTGGGAGTGAGTTTATTAATTGTATAAGATTTTTTATTTTTTAAATTTTAATTTAATTAATTTAGTGCTTTTATAAAAAAAAAAGTGCTTTTATACCAAAATTATATTTTTTTAATAAAATAAATAAATTAATTAATATTTGTAGGCATTGAAATTAATAAATTTATTTATTTATAAATTAATATAATTATAGCTTAGTCCGACCATGCACCAAACACAAGACAATGTTATTTAGCTTATCCAGCTTCATAGTCCGACGCAACACCAAACGCAGGATAACATTAGTCCAGCTTACTCCAGTCCAACACTATCCAGCATAATCCATAAGAATAGTCCAATCCAACACAGTCTAGCATGCCAAACGTAGCCTTAGAGTAAATTACATAGAAGTACTTTACGTATATCCTATATTTCAACTTAGTATTTCAAGTTCAAAAAATTGCAAGTTGGTACCTCAACTTTTATTTCGTTACAACTGAATACTTCCGTTAATTTTTCCGTCTGAGAGCACGTTAACTGCCTACGTGGCATACTGACGTGGCTTAAAAAAATGCCACATAGACCAAAAAAATAATAATAAAATGAATAAACTTTTAAAAATAAAATAAATAATTATAAAAAATAGAAAACTTTAAAACCCTAATAATTAAATTATAAAAAACAAAAAAAAACATTTATTTTCATTTTTCTCTCAAATCTCCATCTCTCAGCGCCCCCCCGATTCTGTCTTTCTCCTCACTTCTCTCTCTTCCCTCTTTCTCCGGCGCCCATTTTCGGCGAGACCACCTCCATGTTCTTCCTATTTCTTTCTTCGGTGATTGGTGGTTCTCGAGTTCCCCCCCCCCCCGATCTCTTTCTCTGGCGCCCATCTCCAGCGAGACCTAGTAGGTCTTGGGTTACTCGATTTTTGGGGTTTCAGGTAGTGGGTTGATTTGTGTGGCTAGGAGGGAGGGTTGCTCGGGTGGTGGTTGTGGGTTGGGGTGGGTCTTGGGTTGCTCGATTTTTGGGGTTTCAGGTGGTGGGTTGATTTGTGTGGCTGGGAAGGAGGGTTGCTCGGGTGGTGGTTGTGGGTTGGGGTGGGTTTTGGAATTTCTGGTGGTGAGTTTATTTGTATGGCTGGGAGGGAGGAGGGTTACTCAGGTGGTGGTTGTAGGTTGGGGTGGGTCTTGAGTGCTGGTTTTGGGTTGTGGTTCGGCGGCGGGATGTGTGGCTGGGAGGGAAGAAGGTTGCTCGGGTGGTGACTGGTGGGTCTCTGCTTTTGAGTTGCATAAGCACAATGAAGGGAGAATGGTTGATTTGTGTGGGTCTCAGGTGGTGGTTTTGGGTTGTGGTTCAGCGGCGGGGTGTATGGCTAGGAGGGAGGAGGGTTGCTCGAGCTTTGAGGGATGATTGTTGGGTGGGGAAGGAGAAGGGGTTGCTGGGTGGGGAAGAAGGAGGGGTTGTGGTTTGGGTTTACTGGATTTTAGCTTGATTTGTGTTGATTTATTTTGATGATTTTTGTTAATTTTTTTGGATGGTTTTGGATTGATTTGTTGGGGAAAAAAAAAGGCATTTTCGGTTTGGGTTTACTGTAAATGAATTTTGGGTTGATTTGTGTTGATATATTTTGATGATTTTTTGATGGTTTTGGATTGATTTTTTGGTTGTTTGTTATTTTTTAAATTAAATTATTGGTTTTTTTAATTTTGTTTTTATAATTATTTCAATTTTAAAAGTTTATTTCATTTATTTATTTATTTATTTTGTTTATGTGAAATTTTAAAGCCACGTCATTATGCCACGTAGATAGTTAACGTGCTCTCAGACGAAAAAACTAACGGACGTATGCAGTTGTAACGAATTGAAAGTTGAGGTACCAACTTGCAAATTTTTAAACTTAAGGTACTAAATTGAAATATAGGGTATACTTGAGATATTTATTTGTAATTTACTCTAACTTTTAACTATAAATTATCACTTTTTGAATGTTTTTTTAGACCAAAATATTTCTTGTATAAATATATATAATCAACGTGATCGATTCTATTTTTAATATATTCGATTTCAACATTCTTTAAATATATCGACTAATTTAAAAATTCTACCTTCTATATTGATTTATTTGACTCTAATATTCATCTATTCAACTTTGTCAGATATTTTTATACTTTTACATCTAAAAAAAGTTATAAAATATAGGCTTATTTACTATTTTACCCCCTGAAAGTAACTTCTAATCTAACTTCATCCCCTAAGGTTTATTTTCTATCACATTATCCTCTGAAACTAATTATTGTGTATTATTTTGCTCATTTTCTATTTTTACAAACTTTGAAAATTAATTAAAAATAACTTCGAACTCAGAAAAATATATGAAAATTTTTACGAACTCATCTTGACTAGTATTAATTTACTAGGTGGTCAAATTACCAATTTTTCATCCAAATGTTTCTAGAAAATTAAAATACATTTTACTCTAGAAATTTATAAGATAATCTCTTGAACTCCAAAAAATATGAGGTTTACACCGTTGATCTTCTAAACAATAACACTACATTTCTTGTGAATACTTGGTATCCAAAAAACCTCTCGGTCTTAGAGGAAAATAAATTTTCCTTTATAAAATAAATTCTAGAAAATTCTAAAATTTCCATAAAGTCTTGGAAGAATTATCTAAAATAGGTTTTTGGTAATTTCAAAAATATTTTTAAGAATTCATCCGAGACTTTACAGAAATTTTATAATTTTTATAGAGGAAAATTTATTTTAATTTTCTTGAAACTATCAAAGGGCAAATTGGTAATTTAATTCCATAGTAAATTAGAACTAGTCAAGACGAGTTTGTAAAAAATTTTCGTATATTTTTTTGAGTTTTGAACTATTTTTAATTAATTTATATAGCTTGTATAAATAGGAAATGGGCAAAGTGATACATGAAAATTAGTTTCAGTGGGTAAAGTGATACAAAATAAATGTTAGGGGATGAAGTTAGATTAGAAGTTACTTTGACAAACTAATAAATAAGCCTAAAATATAACTTTTTTTCTAGGATCAAAATACTTGAGCTTTCATTCAAAAGAATAATTTGGTAAAAAATTCTTAATTATTATAGTGTTCGTTTTCAAATTTCAACTAAATGTGTGATCATGTGACGCCTTTATAGTAAACATTAGTCAGATTCTCCACTAATGGGCCATTTTAACCCATTTAAGCCTTTACAGCTTTTCTAAAATGGGTAAAGTGGAATGATAATGCAGTTTCCTGGTTCCTACTACGTCAGCATGTTAATCCTACCAAGCTATGATTATTGAGATCCAAATCTTAATTTTGGGTCATCCTACCCTTAATTTTGTCACTTGAATAATTATACTAGAAAACTGGATGACTAATCTTATTAGTGTGTCCTTGAGTACTTGTCTTGTATTTATTTATTTTTCTGCTGACATTGTCTTTCTTATTCCAGAGAGCTACATATATACAAGTACCTCGTGCATATATTTGACAACTACCATTTAAGAATGATGTTCACGGAGCCAATCAAGTGCGGACGTTCGCACCTGAATCGGATTAATGATGTTCATATCTATATATAATTATTAAGTGATATATATATATATATAAGGTTTCATTATTAAAAAACCAGCTAGAGTGTTTTATAAATTCCATTTCATGATCAGTGACTTCCATAAAATAGACCATTTTCCACAGAAAAAGACTTTCATAGACTAGTCGATCTGTCGTAGAGTTGGTTATATATCTACCATCTTTAATTGTTGCTGTATCACTATTTCCCAAGTCAATTCATGTGACTCATGTTTAATACTCAAGTATTCAGAAATAACTATACAAAATCTCAATGAACACAATCATTTTAGTTTGAGAACTATACACTTTATATTTCCATTCATCACCTTTACACACAGATAGAGGGCACCGACACACAAAGCATGCATGATATACTAGAGTGCTTCAACTTGTAATTACCAAAGGTTTCATATATTGGAATTATAATGGAATGAACTAAAGCTAGCTAGCTCAACTTTTTATGCACATAATCTTGGACAAATTCATGTCTTACTGCTTCATCATATATAATGTCTTATAAACTAAAGGGCTTTCTCTTTTTGGCCTTAGCTGGGCTGATTACTTTTATCATGAACTCGATCTAATTGTCATTCAACTGCATGTAAGAGTATATTCAGTATGGGGTCGTGAAGTCTTGCCCTAAAATATAATATCTAAGCCTCTTCACTTATATTATCTTATTTCTACAAAGTAACAACTAAACAATTTGCATGTCAAGTCAACAGTTATATATGTTCATGCATCATCCAATATAAGTTGTGCACATATTTAACTCAAATCACACCCACATGTGAGACGAAGTTTTGAAATTATATCCAACATAAAAGATGTGAACTTGTATAAATTTTAATCTTTTGCTAACTAATCCGATTTAATGAGAAGCTTTCTGTTTTGCCTCCCATGCAGTAATTCATCATGTGATCTCTATGGTTCAAGGTCTGAGTTTGCCATTAAAGCTATAGCCAGGGACGAATCCAGGATTCCCAACCTAGGGGGTCAAACCCAGGTAGAGCTTGGTGTCGCGAAGTGGCGGCAAAATTTTGTAGGGATCGGGCACTGCAGCAGGGGCGATGGCGTCACGGCTGGCTAGGTTGAGCACTTGGGATGAGCACGAGCGACCTGGCGGATCTGTCACAACGTGAAGAAGGCGACCTCCAGCCCTCCACTGCTCTAAATTGCTCCAGCCTCCACACGGCCACACACAGAGCCCAAGTGCCCAACACGGCCACACACGGCCAAAATGGTGTCGTAGTTGTCTGGAGCAGTGGTTTTGCTGGGTTGGGCACTAACATTTTCATGGCTTTCCATCACCTGGAGGTGGCCTTCTTCACGTCGGGCCGTCGGAGTCGGGGGGTCGCTGGTGTCGCCGTCCAGAGGTCTAAGCCTGCGTGCTCCGCCGTTCGGGGGGTCGCCCGACCCCTCAAGCTTGGCTGTGCGTCCGTCCCTGGCTGTAGCACAAAATTAAGTTCAGCAAAAAAGTATGGCACCACATCATGGACAATGGACTCACTCACACATTAGTCACGTATGAGATTTCTGGTAAGTAGATCAAAGGGTGTGATTTGTACATAGAGATGCGGGTGGAATAAACTAATATTCTGAAATTGATCAGAAGATCCAGCATGCCATGAAATTCCAAACTCTTAATACAACCCAATATCCGATGCAAATCAAGAAATCATATATATATATATATAGAATCATAGATGAATCTTAACAACTCTGTTTGTATTAATTGTTTTTGTCCAACAGGTACTGTATATGCCTTGTTTTTTTTTTTCCACCTAACCCTCAAACTAAGACATACTTCAAACCAAATTCTCCTTTTGTTAATATTTTCTTCTTGTTTAGTTGATTTCATCTAGCAAACACATGTTAATTTATTGAGCATTATCAAAAAGTTATTAAAGTAATAGAAATGGGTAGTTAATATGCAAACGAGGGTGGCTTACACACCTAAAAAGCAAGTTCAACAAATCCAGTCATTTGTTTTAAGCACCCTTATTATGTGAAAAAAAAAAAAAAAAACCCAACAATATTCATAAGGCAATGGGTCAATCCCAAAAAGTCAGAATTATTGGGGTCAGTCAAAGCTTGCTCTATTCTACTTACATTGGAGGCAACAAATTATCACAGAAAGATACAACTTACAATTAACCATATATAAACTATTGGTTACGTGAGGGTCATGTGCCATTTTGGTCTACTACTGTACCATAATAGACAGAACCAGGCCAGTACTCGAGGCCTCAACTCTGAGAATAAGTAGTCCAACCAATCACATTACTACTTCATGCACTCACTGTAAGGATTTTCTCTTTTTTTTTTTTTCAAGGCTCTGAATACTGAAAATATGAAGCATATTCTCTCAAGACAAAACTACTGCTAGTAGTTATAACCTTTAATATTGTATTGATCTCCTTGTCTAATGTATATCCCCTACTATTCCCTTTTGGCACCCAACCTTTTACTAAAAAGACTGCATGCCTTTTTATTTACAATATATTGCACATGCCAAAAAGGAGCTCTGCAGCTATAGCTTACCAAATTATCATGTATTATCCACTACATGACAAACCCTTCCTACATGGGGATCTAGTTTACTTTACCACAGCCGTCTGATTTGTGCACCCTTCTCACCTCAATATGCTTTTGCTACCTTTTTCCGCACTAAGTAAATTATAATTATATCAAACACTTTTTTTTTTTTTTTTTTTTTTTTTTTTCTACTTTAGCAGCCTTTGTAGTAGTATGTATAGCATGGACATAATAACCTTTATAGGACTCTCGTTGCTCAATCATCAAGGCCATGATCAAAATTATAAGTCCTCTTTTTTTTAGCCTGCCCGGGGTTCATATTTATAAGGGGTAGTAGGGGTTTTCTCCCCACCAAGAAGGTTAGATGACAGATACCCAAAATAGCATTATGTCTGCATAACATAGTTTCCCCAAGCCACCCTCACACAATCTCTCTCTCTCTCTCTCTCTCTCAGCCATGAAGCCAGGGGAAGCCATGAAAAACAAGAAAAGGGAAGTCAACAAGGGAGCATGGACAGTAGAGGAAGATAAAAAACTAGCTGAAGTGATTGCAACACATGGTGCAAAAAGGTGGAAGACAATTGCAGCTAAAGCAGGTATGTTATAATCTTAAGTTTCAGACTAAAAATTAAGATCTTGATTGATCAAACAAACTCCTTGATCATCACATTACATGTAGTCAAGAGCTTAATGGGTACTTTTTGATTCTTGCAGGCCTCAATAGGTGTGGTAAGAGTTGTAGGCTAAGATGGTTGAACTATCTAAGACCAAACATCAAGAGAGGCAACATATCTGACCAAGAAGAGGACTTGATCCTCAGGCTGCACAAACTTCTTGGAAACAGGTTCGTATCCTATTTCTCACATGACAATTAATTAATTAATTAGCTCACATATATCTACTTGTTTTGTTTTGCATGATTAATTACTTATAAATTTTGATCATTATTTCTTAGGTGGTCTTTGATTGCCGGAAGATTGCCAGGTCGAACAGATAATGAGATTAAGAACTACTGGAACTCTCATTTGAGCAAGAGATTAAACCAGCACAAAGAGAAACAAGTCACAGATCAGAAAGGAAGTGATTTAGTAGAGAATAAGGTCCATGTTGAAATGACCAAAGAGGACTCATCATCAGAAGAGGGTACGAGTACTACTAGTACTAGTACTGCATCTAAAGGAGGTGGTGATGAAGACTCCAACACCAACATTGATGTAGATGACTTCTTTGATTTCTCCAATGAGGGGCCTTTGAATTTGGAGTGGGTCAGCAAATTCCTTGAGCTAGATGATGGCAGATGGCGGCTCAACTGACATTTCTACCTTTTCTGCTTAATTTTTAAATTAAGCTTCCTAAAATCAGGGTTGTATGTGGTATTTCACAATCTGCCAACTTCTTCTTTTCTTTTTTTTTCTTTTTTTGTGGGGTTAAATATTTAATGAATATCTGGTAGAGAGTTCATGTGGGTGTTCTGGAACTGTAAATCATATATTTGTGAATTGAGTTATTCCCTCTGCCTTTCTCTTCTACAGTATATCATCATCCAATGAAAAGTCAGAAACAATTAGTGAACATGGTGCAGCCTACAAATTTGAAAAAATAAACAAGAAAGAAAATAAAGTTCATTGATAGCAACCTAAGGCACTTGAAAGATGATGAGCAGAGGAGCATTAAGACTGAAGATTTTGTCAGTTAGTTCCCAGTTGGTTATAGAGATTCTTTTATAGTGGAGAGAACAGATTGAAGTGTAAAGAGAGCCAAGAGTAATAATAAAAAGAGAAAAGGGAGTTGTCTGTATTACTGTGGACAATTGTAGAGCATATATGTGTGATGATCATGTGCTGAGGCAATCAAAAAGCTATACACGGGTTTAATTAGCTCTTAAAAGTTTAATTATGATCATCTGCTTTAGAGATTGTTCTGGGATAGCATGCAGACTTTAGCAAATATAAGAGTGAATGTTATAGTTTTATCTAAATTAAGTTCACAAAAGCCACCGACAAAACTATATATTTGTGATACATGCATTGAAGAATAAGGATCAGGGTGTTTTTACAGTTGTCAGTCTTTTCACAGTGAAAAATTTTAAATGCAAGAGTTTACCAACTTGCTTGGAAAACAAAAATTTGGATTTTAGGTACATTGATTTTAACTACTAAATTTCAATAATTTTTTAGTTTAGGTATCAAAATTAAATAGCATTTTAGATTAAGTACTAGTTGAAAAGTCAAACAAAATAATAAAGTAAAAAGTATTAGACTTTACAAATATTACATCACATGCCACTACAATAAAAAAAATAAAAAAAAGATTACATCACAAATATTATATTAATTTATATTATATTGTATTTTTAAAAAAAATCAATCCAATTACAACTTAACTGTGACTGTCTTAGTAAATTAAAAGAAACAACTCACACCACTATACTATGTATTATTTTGAGTAAAAATATTGTTTTAACATCTATTTATACTATATTATAGTATAATTTCTTTAAAAAAAATTCAATTAAGTCACAATTTAATTGTGACTGTCTCACAATTTAGATGTGACTGTCGTTCAGTCACAACTAAATGTGAGTGTCGTACAGTCACAACTAAATGTGAAATTGAGACTATATTAACAAATTTTCAAGATAATATAAAAGCAAAGGACAAAAATGTCAAATGAAAAAAGCTCAAATCAAAAGAGCCAACATGTTTGTGACCTAATCTAAAAAACTAGATTTAAATTTAGTAATTCAATTAAAATATTATATGATGTTCATGCTATACCAAAAAATTATTAGAATTTGATATTTAATTCTAATTTTCTATTGAATTTTCTATACAGTTTTATTTATTTATTTATTTTAATTCTAATAGTGTATCAGAAATTTATGAATGTAATTTCATACACATCCAACAAATATTCTTATTTTAGGGGATTTGGTATTATAAATTGTTTTTAGAAGAATTTTCTTCCTTATTTTATGCTTATGAAAAGAATACCAAGCAAGATGCTGCCAACTTGCATTACTCCTTGATTGCCTCTCAAAAATGACAAAAATAAGGGTTTGTTCACAATAAAATCAACCTCAATTGGACCCAAAAAAAAAAAATCAACCTGAATTGTACCGAATTGACCTAGATATTGAGATTACACTTTCCATGAAGAAGAATTCTAGTCTTATTTGTAAATATTTAATGTGTTACAGGCGAAATGATGTAGCGATCCAAATTTGAAAAGCCTTCTGAATAATTATTGTTCATGCCCTGTATTCCTTGATGTTGAAAGTCACTGACAAAATGGGAAGCCGTGTAATTATAATTTTTGTCCCTAATCTAGACACTATCGAATCAAAGTCAATGCAAGAACTGGAGCTTGGGGTCCCATGAAGGCTTGAAAGCAAGAGAAATGGCCCTTCCTGCCTGAATAGTGGTTCATATTGCATGAAAATAGGTCCAAAACTCCAGCCAAAGTATTACCACCACACTCCTTTATAGCACACCTCTAAGAATTTCAATGTAAATTCCTATAAATCCAATTTGTCCATTCTGTCACAGATAATGAGATTAACCATTTCTGAGAGTGAATGTACAAAGTGATCGCTTCTTTTCAAGTACATTAGAAAACCCAAAAGCTCTAACCAGAGAGCTCCTTCATATTCTTAAGTACTTCTGGGGGATCTCTTTGATGTCCACTGGTTATAAGATTTGGCATTCAATACATACATTCTAACATATGAGAGTTAAGATTTTAAATGTACACACTTAACAACAAACTGAGAGAATTGAGTGCTTCTATTAGATTTTAAATTCCCTCACCTAACACAGAAGCGACTTTTCTTAATTTGCAACATCCCACACCACCCCACAGCCACTTAAACAATGGCAGTAGTATCAAATTTAGTCCCTGAATAATTCATCTCCATCCCAAAGCAATTTGCACAACTTCCACTGAGTTTTTAGCAACTTTTGCATTGTCATGTAGCCAACTACAAAAATTTCAACATCATAACCATTTCTGCAGACAAGGACAGATAGCAGGCTGGATATGCCAATTCCTCCTATCATTGTTACTTTTTCTAACAGATGGAAAAGCAATAGAGTGACAAATTCACTATGATTCAAATAGGGAATATAGGTAAACTGTTGGAACAGTAGGCATTATCTATCATTTTTTTTTTGGCTTGACATCTAGATTTGTTTAAAACATACATCCCAACCAATAGAAAATCATAGTGTATGTACAAAAACATAAATTATAAAGATCTTCTTCTCCACCATATCTCCATCTCCCTGGTCAGAAACTTCAATCTACCAGCAACTCACATTCTCTTTGCTTGTGTGGAGGGAAAAATTTGATGTACTGCTAAACATGCAGAGCCGGTAAGTCAGTGATCAAGGATAAAAACATAAAAACTTCTCTTTTGACAAAGAGAGATAAGTGAGGGGTAGGAGAAAGTGAGTTGGTTGGGCTAATATGGTAATGTCTATCTCTCATTGCAAGGACATATTAGATATACTGATGATATAAATGCTTAATAAAGAAAAAATAAAGATAGAGATTCTGAATGCATTCATAAATGTACTCAGTTACTTACATTATGAACAGTTATATGCCTGCCAGCTAAACACTAAGAGTCAGCCCCATGCCATGGAACAAGCATAATTAACCACCAGCTTACCATCAAAACCAAAATTCTGCAACGTTCAAGCAGCAAAAGTAATAATGGAGAAATATTTGATAAAACTGGCTATATAATTGTTGATAAATATAAGTGAACAGAATACCACATTTATCCAAAACAGTTTCAGTATAAAGATCTACACAGCCCAGTCACAAATGTTGTAACTTAACCATTCGTCATTATTAACTTTTAGAATGACAAAGAGAACACTTGTTAAGATATCAACTCCTGATAATATTTCTTGAATTGCATAAACTTACATCATACAGATCATTCACCACTTCATCTGGGTTTGGTGAGAATGCACTGTTGACATACACAAACTACAAAAACAGGAAGATGAGATTAGTACTCTAAAACCTATCGATGATAATAATCTAAGAAACATAGATATTCTACCACGGTATCCCGGTGAAGTTGCCTTCTTAGAAAGTCAATCACTTTAGCAAATTTGTCAGTTCCAAGTATCTGTTCCTTCAAGAAGAATCAACTTTAATATTCCAATTACAAACAATAATCATAAGGAAAGTTTCAAATGGCACAATAATTTCTGGAATAAGTAAAAGCAGCTCAATGAATTTAGATGTGCTAATATTTGTTTCTTAGAATTCATTCTAGAAATGGTTCGACAGAAGCAAATACTTCATCTTCCATCATTAATCATCATTCAAGATTCTTTTCATTATACAAAAAGTTTCATTCTGTCATCACTGACAATTCGCGAAAATGATCCCTTCTAGTCATTGAATCCTATAGTTTACTCTTTCATCACAGTCAAATGTTCTAAGGCATTGATTATGGATAATGATCTATGAGTTGTTGAAATTCTAAAAAACATGCCTCACTTCACAGAACGAACCAAGGGTTTTTACAAAAGCAATTGAAGAAAATCAAAACATTAAATACAGAAAGAAAAGTTAAAAAAAAGAAAGGTTCAAACATAGCTCTTGGAATCTAAAACTTCATAAAAAGTAAAGGGTAATCTTGTTTCAAGAACCCCAATGCAGACACAAATACAAGACCCAAAACCAGCTTAGAGAATTCGAATACTGTTCTTCAAACACAAACTCTTCATCATAAACCATGAATTTGATTTGGCTTGAGTATACACACTATACACACGCAAAAACACTACTATAACGACAAAAGGATTACCTTGAATTTGGCTTGCTTGAGTATAGGAGCATCACCGGTGGCTCTCAGATGAACAACCACTGCACCATATAGAAACCCCATAAAGTAAAAGCATCATCAAACAAAGCACCAAAAACCCAGAAACTAACACTGATCAAACAGTTTAAACAATTTACTGCCACAATTAAACATTGAGAATTAATGGGTTTTTCATAAGAGGAATAAAAAGGCTCACCCTTTTTAACAGCAGTCGGAGACTCCGTGGTGGTAGACATTGCTATCGATCTCTGATTCGAACACAATCAAATTGATGAAAATTCAGTTTACATTCAATTGAATTTTGTCAAAAAAATCAGGGGTTTGGAATGGAAATCAATTCGATTTCGTTGGGGAAGAAAGGTGGGTTTCTAAGGGTTTGGTCAAGAATCCAATCTAGTTGGGCCTATTGGATCTGAAACTGAATTGATTCGGCCCAATGCATTTTGTTTGATTCTGTTTTTCAGTTTAATAATGGGCCTATTTTTTTTAATAAATTAGAATTACTCTCAAATTCTGTTTTTGAAAAAATTTTAACTACAAACTCAGCTAATTAAAAAAATAAGTTTTAGCTCAGTATGCCCGTATACGCGCGTGGGGATGAAAAAATATACTACCGAGCGCTCGGCAGATTATTGAGGCTTGAATTGTAATAATGACAATTAGTAACAATCATTTTACATTATAACACGAGTGGATGTGTTTTATAAGCTTGAAGTATGTGTTTTATGTTAATTTCATTAGTTTTTGACATGTTTATGTAAGAAAATATATAAAGTATATCTATAAGTATTATTTTTATGCAGTTCAAATAGCTACTGTTGCACAGTGACAATTGCCGAACACTCGATGATCAATGTTGAACGCTCAATGGGTTCTGTGTCGCGCACATTTCATTAAAGTGGATTGGACTGGGAGTTACTGCAATGTGTGAGTTGGGTTATCATGCTTATTTTTCAACTGGACTTAAAAAAAAACCCCAAAAATTTATCCATCATATCTCACAAATCTATGTCTTTAAAAAAAAAAATTAATTAATTAATTAATTCATATATAAACTGAAAAGATAAAATAAAAGACATGATTTTATAAGATAAGGATGGATCCTCCATCCGGGTATGGAGCCAAACATTGTTCTTTATAAAGGGTAAACTACTCTTTTGGTCCCTATGTTTTGGCTCGAAATTATATTTGTTCATTGTATTTTATGTTATTTTCAATTTTAGGACAATTTTAATAAAACTCAAATCTTCAATTTGAGAATAAATTATTCACTTGTTTCCAAGAAAAATTTTGTTGGGAGATTAAAAGACTATATTATGGGCTTTCTAAAACTAATTTAAATTTTTTTTTTCTCATATTTATTTGCTAAAGAAATTGAGGTTGACAAATTTTTTAGGGTTTGAACTTTAAGTTTGTGATTTCTTAAAATTCTTGTTTGAAAATAAAAAATTCAAAGTTATATATATAATTTTTAATCATTCTTGAGTAAAACTTGCTAGTTTAAACAATGATTTGAGAAAACTTTCCATGTTAGGTACATAATGTCCCAATATTGCAAAGAATATAAAACATAATGACTAAATTGAGAAAATTGAAATCACAAGGACTAAATGTGCTTTCGGGTCAAAACACAACGATAAAAAATGTAGTTTATCCTAAAAAATTTAATAGATTTAGACTTACAGTAGTGCTAGATATATCACATTTTTATATCATAATTTCATACCATCTTATGTGGCAACTTATATGGCATTTATACATTGGATACTAAAAAATAAAAATAAAAACCCAAAAAAGAAAAGAAAAACTTTGTCCAATAAAGTAATGATATGTGAGATGGTATAAAAATGTGGTATAAGAATGTGGTAAATATAGCATTATTTTTAGACTTACTCAATTTAAAATTCAAAATTTGGAGCTTGAAACGTCCCAATATATCGGATCCATTTTATATCCATATCTCTTCAATGTACATATCATAACCTTGAGATTCATGATCTACCCCCAAAAGACACATATGTATAAGCCATCAAGGCTGCTTCTAGAAGCCAATTAGGCACTCTCATTGACCCATCAAGAAAAGACCCATAGTTTGATAAATATTATATATTGGTGTGTCAAAATAATAGATGAGAGAGTGTGAGAGAAATTGTGGGTATGTTTTGCACACCTTTTTAGCTTCCAAACCTTATTTAAAAAGTTACATACATCAAGTCTTTGGGTTAGTTTAATTAAGTAGTGAGGTGGGTAAGATAAAGATAAAGATTAGATTAGGTTGAATGTTCGATTCTCTCTGATGTAACAAAAAAATAAAAATAAAAGGTCACATACATTAAAATTTCTTCAATAAAAAAAAAAAAAGGGCTTAGTTATAAAATGCACCTACTAATTATAAGGGATATTTTAGATTGGTCCATGAACAAAAAATGTTTCAAATTGGTCAACTAACTAATATAAAGCTACAAAATAGCACATCCATTATAAATTTCCTAAAAAAAATATAGTTAAATGTCATTTTGGACAATGATGATATGATTTTTTTGAATAATGTGGACACCAAATTTGCTCTATATAGATTAATAATGTCATATTGGATAATAATAAAAAAAAAAAAAAAAAACTAACAAAACTTTTAAACTATATAAAAATGAAATTAAAAATGACATCAGAAATCCATGTGGTTTAAATTTAGTGTGCATATCATTCAAAAACTCTTCGTTAGCACTGTCTACATTGATATTTAACGTCCTTATTAACAGAATTTCTAACGGATGTGTTATTTTGTAAATTTCTATTAGTTAGTGTACTAATCTAAAATATTTTTTATAGACCAATCTAAAATACCCCATATAATAGATGAGAGAGTTCCAAAAAAAAAAAAAAAAAATCTTCGTATCTCCCTATTTGGACTTCTACATTTTTTGTCACTTTCATTCTCTCTTATTATTATTTATTTTTCTGAGTTAGGGAGAGGTTGGGAGGTACGAACTTAGATGCATTATGGGTAATTATACGACCCTTACAACTGAATTACCCAACAATTGTATTCTCTCTTATTATTTAAAATTTGTTTCAGTTTCTAGCTACCACTATGTATTTTTAAATTCATTATATATGGGAGCCATCTCACACGTGTCTAATGCGTATGTAAGTGTTAGTATATAATATCATTTATTAATATGTCAATGATCGACATGCATAAAAGGAGAAAAAGACGACACCAACAGAGTAAGACTGTGATTTTAAAGGTTAGAAGAATTATTGTGTACATAGCAGAATATTCTTAGTACATGTCAATAAGTTTTTGTATGCAACGGTCACCAATGGTTTTTCACTCACAATTCACAATATACACGTGGTAAAATTGAATCATGCATACATATTGTAAAAGAAAAATTACGTGCGTGCTACTGTCATAAACAAAATATTTCGTACTTGAATTGACCATCTAATTATTTTAAAAACTCATATTACATTATATATACACACACAATCAACTCTTCCAGAGAGAAAAATATTTACCACTAAACTATAAATGAGGTTATTCATAAGCATTGTATAAGAAAAATCTCTCATGTACATCCATATGCTTAATGTATTTTTCTCTCTCGTGAGTTGTCACGAAATAAGAAAGATAGATACATAATATATATATTCCTGTAAAACATATAGATTTTTCTTATTTGGAGTAGCTAGCTATCTAGCCTATTTATACTTTCTTTGTGGAATCTTAGCCTATTTGTACTAATTAATTAGCTGAATTAATATCTACGAGCCAGTCCAATTCAGAGTCGGTGATAGGAGCCATAGATGATTGAAAATCTGGGCCATGCAGCTTTTCATGATCTTCACTGAACAAGATGGTCCGATCAGTAGGATCATATGGCTGGCCTTTGTCACACGTGGCAGCAGCAGCTTTACCAGCTTCCCCATTACCCACATTGATATTATTATACAGATGAGACAAATCAACGTTCAGAAAATCTGACAGAAAATTCTCATCCATCTTAAAATCCACCATAAACTCACACGAATTAGTACCATTTTGATCATCATTCAAAACAAATGGTGATATCAAAGCTTGCTCAGAGTCGATCCCCACCGTCCGATCAATATGATGGGTCACAAAGGGTGCAAACACTTGTTCAGTGTCGCCAATTTGGTCATGGTCAACAATATCATCATCATGAAGAAGCTTGCGTTGTTGGGGGATGACCACTTTGGTGCATCTTGATGCCTTGGTTCGGACCACTTTGGTGCATGAATTTGTGTTTGGGTTTGTGGGTTTTGGTTCTTTTTCTAATTGGGTTTGGTTTGGTGGTTTTTTAGGACTATTAGTTAATGTATGATCAGAAAATGATGGTGGGTGGCCTTGAATTTTCTTGCCAATGTTGGTGTTCCAGTAATTCTTGATTTCATTGTCTGTTCGGCCTGGAAGCCTTCCAGCTATCAAAGACCATCTGCACCAATCAATAATATATAATATACCATATATTATTAATTAAAATCTGACTAATTTGTTAATTATATGCCAAAAGAAAATTATAAATGAACTAATTAATTAACCTGTTTCCCAGGAGCTTGTGAAGTCTGATAATGAGCTCTTCTTCATCATGAGTGATGTTTCCTCTCTTAATATCAGGTCTTAGATAATTCAACCATCTCAGCCTGCAACTCTTCCCACATCTCTTAAGCCCTGCAATTAAAACCCATCAACACTAATATATGGCTTAATTTATTTTGAAATAAATGGGAAAAAAATTATTTAGAAGAGGTAATCTGTTTTGATGATCGATCAGTTATATATCTGACCTGCTCTTTTGGGAAGGTTTCTCCACTTGCCTTCACCATGAATTTTAATATATTCTGTCAGAATTTTGTCTTCCATGGCTGTCCATGCTCCTCTATTTAAGCCCTCCTTTGCACAACAAGGACTCCTTCCCATCTATTTAGGTCTCACCCCTAAACAGCAACCCCAAAACACACACCCACACACCCACACAAACTCTCTCTCTTTCTCTCTCAGCTGGCTCTAGCTCTCAAGTGGGAATTCTAATAAGTGGGTTTATTTTGGGGCAGATCAGAGAGTGGGAGACTCTACTATATATATATATATATATATATTGCTACAAACAACGGCAATGAATCATTAAGCTAGAGCCCCAGTAGTTCACTATCATTGAGGGCCATGAATCTTTTGTATGTATATATTTATAAATTCCTAAAAATGAAGAAAAGTAAGTCAATGAAGTGTTTAGGTTGCATGTGATTTAGGGGACCTCCTTTGTGCCTAACCCTTTAAATCTAGTATTCATGGAACAATAATATATATGATGAATGACAAAATATGAAATTTAATTTACTTATGTGCAAATATTCAGTTGTGTGGTAGCACTAAATTCTATAATGAGTGGTGATGATGATGATGATATATGCCTCCACCTCCATGGACATTTCATTTTCTATCTGAAAGCAAAAAAAAAAAAAGAGAAAATTAATAATATTCAGCATGTATAAATAAATATATATACATGGCCAAAAATAAATAAATATATATACAAGTTGGCCTGCCTGTCCTTAAAGTCTCATGGGCTGCTGCTTAATTCCCTGGTAGCTAACTTTCTCACACGCCCTTGAAAGTTGGTTGGAATTAAAAACAAACAAAAGACAGATGTAAACAATATGGCCGATGGCTCTCCAACATGTACGGAATTAACATCCTGTATGCATGTATGTGTGCTTGATTAACTAAGGAAGCATTGCAGATATTGACCTTTTCTGGCATGGGAGTACATTAATGGGTCTCCCCGATTTATAGTGATGGACCACATCACACACTATATGGGGCCATTTGGTAATTCAAAACAAGAAAGTGTTTTCTTGCTAAATTATATATATCGATCTGACATATTATTTTACTGAATTGAATGGTTTATAAAGTAAATTTTGATTTGAATGTATAATCTAGATTGAAAGATCGATGAATCGATAATAGCAAGTATATATCTAGTAATAAAATATGTTACATTAATTTAAAAGTATTTATGGAAATTTGAGTAATCCAACATTTTTGCATTTGTTAATGTGCTGAAAAAATGAGCATGACCTGAGTTGTAGACTCAAACATATATCCTAAATTAATTTTAGATTCTTACGGGTCCATAAACACTTAGGTTTAACATTATTTCATGGAATTTGCAGGTTTACTTCAAAGTTTCATGTACTTGGCAAGAGAGTGGGCCCTGAAATTTTTTTAATTTTTTTGTTTTAAAAAAGAAGACATGGGATATCCACTAAGTTCTCTTATCCCTTGCCAACCAATACGATAATGGGCAGGTATCCAATATTGAAGCTCGACCTTGAATGTGTGTTACATTCCCGATCTACATTAATCCGTCCAACACATGCATGCATGATGAACACTTGTTTTGGAGAGGAATATGCCAAAACAGTACTATATATATGCATGGCTAGCTCCGATCGAGTGTTACAGTAGTGTAGAGAATTATAATCAATTGCCAATTAGTTGGAAAATCGCACATTAATTAATTATTAAGGTAGACTTTATGTGCAAATGAAGTTCCATGTTTTGGTACCATATATACATGATCGATTGTCGTGATTCATGAATGTGAATGAACAACGCATTAATTTGTCATGTATAGAGGCGGCTGCTACCATTCCAAAAAGTAAAAACACATGCAGGAACATGAATTTATTAGTGAAGTGATAGCATGCAATTGTGGCTCTATTCAAATGGGCAGTACGTGTGATCGATGTCGATCTGATTGGAGCACTCAATTAAGCTCCTTAATTATCCTCCCTAGTCACTCAGATCGACATTATATACTCAATGAACATTTTATGTGGTCACTCTCAATCTTAATAATCCTTGTGTCAAGCTTAATTAATCGAGTATGTTTAATGAAATGCTTGCAATTTACAGGCCAAACTTAATTGACTTCATGAAGTTTATTGAGAGGGTCCTTTCCCTGGTTCTCAAATATTAATATTGTAGTACGTACTTGTGTGTAAGTATGGGTGACTAGTCCAATTAAGTCTAAGAAACATAAATGGGTGAAATGCATGACCTCGATCAATTTGGTTTTGACAAAAAAGAAATTGATCGATCCCAATCTACAATAGCTCATGTTAATTAATTTGCTAACTGCTAATATATGCAGATTTGAATCACATTAATGGTTGACAATCAACCGTACATGTGCAAAAAAATATTCCTACATACGATAACTTATTTCAATTATTTATGTTGATTGGTAAAAATTTTCAAATCTCAAATTATTGTTGTCTTCATTAATCTTTTTTATTTTTATTGAATTGAAGTAGGAAAAAGATAAAGTGTTAGAAAAAAATATATATATATATATATATATTAAGACCAAAGGTCTAAGTGAGGGAACTTGCATATATGTCATGCTAATTAATGCAATAAACTAAAATTATTCCAAGCAAAGGTAGCAAATTAAAACTTAAATTTAAGGTCCAAGCGCCCCCCCCCCCCCCCCCCCCCCCCCCCCCCCCCCCCCCCCACCACACNTGCTTACCAAACTCAAGTGGCCTCATGTAGTGTCCATAGCCCTAGCTTATACCCCTTCTAGGCTACTACATACATCAAACTAGCGTATATAGTTATATACCCTCAACCATGCCACACCTAACAACTTGTGATTGTGCGTCACATGTGGTCGAATCGATTATGCCTTTAAGCACCCATATATATAACTGTGGGACCCAAACCAAAATTCCAAACAATTAATGGGGTCGCAATTGCACCATTGCATCAATTTGAATTTTGAAATGGGGAGGGGGGGGGGGGGTTAAGCAATGAAAGAAACAACACTATATCCAAACCTCTCACATTAATTAATCAGTCCTGTAAACAGATTAATCATGCCTTAATTAAGCTTAATGATAAAAGGCAACACAAACAATTGAAACATTTGTTGGACAAGGAACATTTCAAAGAGATTGATACTCGTTGGGCAAATCTTTATTTACAAATAATGAGAAATCATATCTGACAATACGTACACTTTAAACCTAAATTCATATTTTTACTATTGTGCATAACCTTCTTCCAAGTAACTAATCTTTTTTCATTTAGCTCCTTTACTTAACCAACTTTCAAACCACCATGGTTATTTCAAAAGTACTGTATAATTTCTCCCTTTTGTCAAGTTTCTACAATACAAAACCATTTGAGAGAGGATGAGAAAAGTATGTTTTTGCTAAATTTATGCATGTTTAGATTTCACTTTCAAACTTTTATAAACACTTAAATCATCAAGTTCTATATATATATGCTATTTTAATTCAAGAATTCGACTAATGAACTATTGGTTTAGTAGAATTTCTATCAACTTTATTAGAAGAGTCTTCAAAATTCTCCAAATTAAGAAAAGAAAAAAAAAATCTGAAGTGGTTGAGATCGAGAGTACAAAAAAGTCCTCCTCAAGATTCAAGAACAACTATCCTCTCAAGTTAATTCCTTGGGCTCAATTTCTTATTCAAAAGGGAGAGTTGAGACAAAAATTCAAGATCGATCAGAAGATTCATGGTGGTGCCTATTACATGTATAGATTAAAAAATCACCACGTACAACAGTAATTGAGCTACCTGGCTGTACTTAATTGTGTCAACATGTGGCATTAATCATTGTCTTTTAACTTTTAAGTGATTAAATTAAAACTCATCACGTGACCATGTACATCCACTAGCTGCAAAGACCTTGTTGGCCAAAATATGGACCTCATCTTACACTACCATGGATTTTTCTATAATACAGGGTATTGATATAGGAGTCTTTTATTCGCATTCATATTTAATTCCACACACATTTTTAAGATTATAAATTCACCACATTTTAACCTAATTATACACTTTTTTATTTATTAATACAAGTTCAGAAACTGTTATAAATTCATCACTTTTTTTGTTGGCCAATATAAATTCATCACTTATACCATTTTCTGAATCAATATTAGAGGCTCTGTATTGATATGGAACTAGGTTTCATAGCTAGGGATTGGACCTAGGGATTGTCACATGCATCCAACTATTTGCTTTATGTTAACACCCAATTAGTCGACGGACCAAAAAAAACCCATCATCATTTACCAGAGAGCTGAAAAAAAAAAAAAAAATCCATCATCCATATCAGTTTCATATGATCATCATTTATGCAATCCTATGATAAAGACATTGAAAATTAGTCATTACTCATGCAACTCGAATTTCCCAATGGACCTCCNATGTAGTGGATTTCGATATGTAGATTCTACAGTATTATATATTTTATATATATATATATATCAGGCCGTTTAAGTGTGGGATCCCACATTTAAGTTTATTTATGAAATTCTTTATAGAACCACTCTATATTGTATTTTGATAATCAGAACTGTCTATTTTTGTTGTCTCCATTGAAGAATCGTGCTTACTAAAAATTAGGTTAATTGGAAACTATTTGACTATTTTTTAAATTATCACCATTTCATGTGTTTATCGAAAATATATTGTTTGTTTATTTATTTAATTAAAGTTTGATAGTTTAATGGTTTCTGATTTGCTTAATCTTTTACAAAGATGATTTTTTACTATAAGCTTAAAAAATAGATAATTCGAATTGTTAAAATACAATATAGAGTGATCCCATATTGGGATCCCATATATAGGATCGATCCCACACTGGATAATTGATATATATGTACCCACACACACATAATATTAGGCAACGTCTTACACTTGCTTTGTAAGTCTTCACACGTAAGTCTGGTTTAAGACCACAAACCAAGTTTACTTCGACAATTGGCACGAAAGTGTATATTAATTATAATTAGCGTATAATATAAGTAATAAGCTGACTAATAATATATTAGGCCGCAAGTGTGTGTATCAAGATTTAGGCAGTTCAACTAACGAATTAGCTGACGATCATAAAAGTTTAGGAGTTAGCATTGAATCATTAGTTTACTAATTATTGATTAGTAAGGGCTGCTAAATGGAAATTATATTTCAATAGTTTTTTTATTGAATGGTGTATGAATCCCAACTAGCCTTCCTTTTTATTTTCTTTCCTAAATATATATGGATTGGTTAAAGACGAAAAACTTTTTATGAATGAACCGTGATCTTCTTTTCCATTATAACATACATATGAGTCTTACCATATCAAAATGTGTTACACATATATATAAGCACTCTAGAATTAACTAATTAATAAGATAATATGACATTAACCATCATTTTTAGCCAACTACACAATATAATCTCATAATTCAAACCGTTTATGATTTAGATTCTCATTCAAAGATCATCGTTACAAAAAATCAACAAAATTAAAAATCATTTAGTCAATTATTAGCAAACTAATTATGCTCATGTAAATAGACGAACACAAATTTTTCAATAAAACATGAAATGATTATAATGATAAACAAATGACTAAATGATTTCTGATTTGGTTGATTTTTTACAAGGTTGATGTTTGAATGAAAATCTAAAATATGAACGGTTTGCATTATGAGATTACATTCTGTAGTGGGTCAAAAAGGATAGTTAGCATCGTATTATTTTACTAACTTGTTAGCTCGAGAATATTTTTTTATATATGTTGTGAGAAAAAAAAACTATATGTGACGGTCTCATATAATAATTTATTGTTAAAGATCAATACTTTTGTGACAACTCAAACAAGACTCGTAAAATAATAAATGTTAAAGGCTCTAATGAATATAGTAATATTTGAATGGAAATAAATACAAATATGAAATAGTCACTAGGAGAATTAAAAGAAATAATCAAAATTGCTTAGGGGCCCTGGTAACATTTATATTTTTTTAATTAAAGACGGTGAAAAAAATTAGAAAATGGTGAGAAGAGAAATAATAAAGGAAAGGAGTAGTTGATATAAAATGAATCAGGTATAGAATAAAACTATAATATTTGTCCTGCATTTCTTTTTCACATCTCACTTCTCTCTCCCTCAATTCTTTCACATAATTTTCCTCTATTTGAATCAAAGAGACGTGTCTTATGTTTATAATTAAATATAAGGAGATATGTAAACAAAAAAAAAGGGTTTTTTTTTAAGTCCAGTTCAGAAATTAGGCTGATAACCCAGCTCACTTGTTACAGAAAATCTCAGTTTGGTCTAATGAGAAGTGTGCGACACAAAGTCACTCAGCGCTCTACAATTGCCATTGTGCGACAGTAGTTATTTGAATTGTAAAAAACACATGTGTTGTACTGTATTAATTGCCATTGTACAGTGACAATTTGCCCAATTATTATTTTTTTTAAACCTCACCGAGCATTTGGTGCTAAAAGCATGGAAGAAACGTAACGTAGGTTTTATTTGTACAAAGTAAACTTATTTATCATTGTAATTTTTTAGGTGAGTTTGTTTATCATTAAAGGCTGTAAAATATACTTTAGAGTAATTCACTTAATAAAAAATTGTAAGGAGATATGTAAACAAAATTTTTTAAAAAAAGTAAATTAGAAAAAAACCACAAAAAATTATAAATTTCACTTATAAACCCATGTAACATATCTTTTTATTTTTAAGTCACAAGAAGTGACTTAAAACTAAAAAATTTTGTGACAACGTATGCAACACCCTCACAGAGTTACACTTTTTTTTTTTTTGTTATGATGCAATATGTAAAGAGTTATACTTTATTTTATTATGATGCAGTATGAAGTTACAGTACTTTATAATTTCGTAGAATTACACTTTGTTGAATGATATAAGGTTTATGCATTTAAACTTTAGGTTTTATGATTTCATATTTAGGATTTTAGGGCTACTAAATATTATACCATAAATCCTAAACTTTCAAAAGAATTAAAAAAAAATTAAACTAAAATTTGGGGATCTGGATCCTCTCTTAAGCATTCTAATTTCCTAAACTTCCTAATCTATTAATTATAGAGTGTCACGTATATTTTATAACATCCTATGATTCATATTCATTTAAAATTGTAATAACTAAATTTAAATAAATAAAAATAAAAAGCATGTGTAATCCCACCACAAAATAGTAAAAAACTAAGAAAATCATAAGCCCAGCCCAGCCTCCCTCCTCCCCCCAACGTCCCACCCTTTTCTTTTTCTCTCTTCCTTTCTCTCTATACTCTCCCTCTTCGGAGTCCATAAAATAATTAATGGGAGATTAGAGAGAAGTAGAGAACCCACAACTCCATGTCCATGTCCTTTAAAAAGTTATGGGAGAGGAAGTCTGAATTTTTAATCTCAATTATGTTTAACTGGGGAGGCTAATGCCCTCTCCAATTGAAATAATTCAAAATTTCAAATACAACCATTCGGTTTTAAAATATCAATTAGATCAGTCTTATTAAAATGATATAACTCATATTGATCGACATCCAAATGCAACCATCTAGATTGATCAGTTTTTATGAAATTGACAACCAAAGCATTTGGGGGTCCCCGATCCCATATAAAAATTGCTTCTTTTTCCCTCTATAAAAATTGCATTTTGTTCTTCCCAGCTATGTAACTAATATTTAAGCAGCATCTTTTTTAATCTCATATATCAGAGTGTTTTCATTTTCGTTACTTTGATTTGGTTTTCTATTTGTTGGTATTCATTTTGGACTTTTCGTTAGGCTTTTTGTTAAATATATTTGACGGATTAAAAAGGTTCCTAGACCATGGATTCACGTTCACTCACTGTTCGACTCTAATCGGCAGAGAAGAGAGGGAGAATAGGGAGAGAGAGAGAGAGAGAGAGAGAGAGAGGCGCACAAAGTTGAGAAAGAAGAGTGAAGAGATATGTTTAGGACTATAGCGTTAAGTGGTTAAGACTTGATATATAATATAATATACTTTCTAGTTTTTTTTTATTTTTAATTATTTTAATTTGATGATTATAACTTTAAATGAGTATGAATCTTAGGATGTTATAAAATACATGTGACACTCTATAGTTAAAAGGTTAGTAAAATTAGGAAATTAGAGTGCTTAGGAGAGTATCCAAATCTAAAATTTGGGTATGCTAGAATACTTTAGATGGCTATGCTTTAGTTTGAATAGTATTGAATGCTATATACTTGATTTTTCTTAAATTGTGATTGAGAAATATTTTTTGTGGCTTAAAAATTAATAGATTAGAAGTTTAAATTTATGACTAAAAAAATTGTATATTGTGCCTTATTAATAAAGTATTCAATAAAAATATGTCAACAAAATAAAAAATTGTAAGGAGATACTAAGGTGTTAAATTTCGATTTTTTGGGGTTTTAAAATTTTAACATGAGTTCGTTAATTTTTTGCCAATATTTCGCTCAGTAATACAAACCCAGCCATTTTTTTGTGTCTTCTCCTTGCTAGCACGTGATCGGACCACCAACTCCGGTTGCATCTCAGCGGATAAGACCACTTGCGTGATTGGGGAGGGAGGAGAGAGAAGAGATCAGGGAGGGAGAGGAGGAAGAGAGGGAGATCGGGGAAGGAGGAAAGAGGTTGGAACAGATCGGGCAGAGAGAGAGAATTGATAACAGTGGGCTGGGACTTAGGAGAGAGAATTGATGACAGGGAAGACTGGAAGAGGAGAGAGTCACGAGAGGAAAAAGGAAAGAAAGAAAAAGAAAATGAAAATGAAAATGAAAATGAAGGAAAACTAAAAAAGAAAGAAAAGAGAGAGTCATGACCCTTAATCACTCATTGTCCGAGTTGTACAAGTAGAAAGGAGTCAAAAGACTCATTAATACGGAATCAATCTATATACCTTTTACTTTCAAAAAACTTTGCATCCAAATGACAAAAAAAAAAAAAAACTTTGCTTCCACTGTGAACTAACAATTTATGGAAAACTAAAAAATTAATACCTTAATTATTAAAATAAATAGAAGTTGATATTGAAGCCCAATAGTTTGAAAAGTAACAAAATGGGTCAAACTAATTTAAAACAAAAATTATAAAATTAACCAAAAATATTTTATTTCTCAAATATTTTTTTAAAATATTTTTTAAAATAACTTGAAAAATATGAAGTCTCACAATCTATCCCTCTTAAAAGAATTTTGTCTTTGAAATTCTCAAAGAAAGTAATAATTGAACAACTTCAAACAAACACAACAACAATAATCCAAAGCTTTGAAAAGTTATTTTCGTTTAAAAAAAATTAGAAATAAATTACACAAGCTCTGAGGTGTTTGTTTAATTAACTTTATGTAATTATTAATTAGTGAATTATTTTTTCAACAGTATTTGTCTCCAACGCATATTATATTTATCTTATATTACATGAAACTTACTATATAATTTGATTTTTTTAATATTTTTTATCAATATAGTAGATAATATGTTAAATAAATATATGATAAAGTTTTATTCAAAATTTTTTGTATTTTGATAGCAATTTTCGTCATTTTCATCTAATTTTTATCAAAATATTATTGAAACTCAAAATTTTATTTCTTGGGAGATACGGAACATCTGTCCGTGTATGCAAAGGCATATAGAATTTCAATTTACTCAACTTGCTAGAGGGCCCATTGTTCATTTTAGTAAAATTTGCCAAAAAAGGAAATTATTTTTTTATTTATATCGTAAGTGATACGCAACGTAAGAGACCACTTAGTTCTTTTGTTTTGTTTTTTGTTTTTTGTTTTTGTTTTTCAAACGTAAGAGTTAAGACACCACTTAATTGGAGTTGACTGTTAGCTCCTTTTTTTTTTTGGGCCATTGGAGTTGACTGTTAGCTTAAATATGAAATTTATGCTTGTGCACACCCACCATTCAAAATTATTCATGCAGTTACCGAAAAAAAATGATGTATATTGTTTTTGTTTGCTTTTTGGGTCACATCTCAAAGTTCAAAATCAGAGTTCTTGGATAGTAGAAAGTACTTTCTTTTGCTACATTTTCTCGGAAAACAAACAGGGTCTAAACTGAAAAGACCAGTGGAGTTACTTAGAGGGCCAAATTCAAAAGACATGAACCAAACAAGATGATGAGCTTCACTTTAAATTTATAAATGATCTAGTTTGCAACTATTTAGAATCAGTACACTTGGGCTCGAAGCATATGTATACAAATTTACCCCAAAAAATCAAATAAATTAGAATACAATACCTGTCCAACCAATTCTTTGTTTTAGATGATTACAATACAAATAAGATCCAAGTCAAAAACTTTAAATAAATAAAATAAAATAAATAACACAATGTCTACAAGTAATAAATTAGATTACAAAGCCCAACCCAACCAAATCTTTGGTATGCTGAGAGTTGGCCTTATGCATGCGCCTATCAATTGGCAATGTCCTTCCAACCATATGATCAACAAATTCAAGGGAAAATAATATACCATATGATCTTCCCCACCTAGTCCTCATTTTGAACAAGTAATTACAGATTTTTTCTTCTATCAATCCAAATACTGCTTTTGCTAACCAACCTGAGACACAAAAAAACAGTTGAGAGATTAAGCATGACAGACAAATAGAACTCAGATTAACAATCAATGACTGAAATAATACATATATCATTAAGACAGAATGGCCAATATACATTCAGGATTTCCAATCCTAGCAGGAAAAAAAGGGAAACGGGTACTCAATTTAAAGCAAGTAAACAGAGTTCTAGACTCGATCCTGCTTCACACCCAAATAGAAGCGAGCTACGTCTGGAATAGTAAGGTAAGCACTAGTATCAGATGACTCTAAAGTAGGGAGTCTAGGGACCAACTGAAAATGAAATACTGTTTTCTGCGGTATTTCTATTGTAGTTTCAACAAGTCTAAAAGGATGAAAGGGATGCATGAAACCAGTGGATGAGGATGCTTACCAACATATCTAGGCACTTAAATCAGCATGGAGACCCAATAAAGACACTGATTTCTATTAAAATCGTGTCATTTGCTGCAGCATTTGAGAACCAGTTGATTGTGAAACCAACTGTTCTGCACCAAGGGAAGGTCTCATCAAGTGGTTCGCACCAACTGGGTTGCCAAACCCTCTGATCATCTCTTTAGGATTATTGGTATTTGCTTCCATGTGCGATGATTCCATCAGCGTTCGAATCTGACCAAATGGTTAGTTGTAGAACAGCTTTTTAATTTTTCTTTAAAATAAAAGAAGAATAAAAGGAAAAACATATATACATAAAATTCCAACTTACCACATCTAAACGCTTCTTATGTAGATCACTTGACAACTGCATGTTTTAATAGCAAATAAATCTCTTGAATTGAAAAATTAATAATAACAAAAAATTGTGCACTAAAAAGTGCACAATGGAACCGATGTGATCATGAAGATGTTTGCCCCATCATCATCATCAGAGAGAGAGAGAAAGATATAGAGAACTCCACAATAAACAGGTTTTTCCCCATCATACATTCTAATTTCGTATATTCAATAGCTGAGTACAAATTTCAACGATACATAAAAAGCATGTTCACCTAACAAAGTACTTATCCATTAAGAATAGTCCTTTGAAATAGATACAATAAAGATGTTAGATGCACCACAATGTTGAAGATACTTACAGATTTGTTTTGGTACTTCCTCTCTTCGCTTGAAAATCCAGGAATTGTCAAATGCCAATTTTTCTCTGCAAAATTAATTTAATGCATTAAATTTGGCAACGCTGCATTTGCGTCAACTGATACATATCAGAGGACAAATGTGTGAAGATTTTTCTGATATGGATTTATATAATTTAGAATATATTGTTAAATGCTACTATAACTTCCATGCTATCATAGATACCTCCACAAACCTCATATTCATCCAATGAGCCTAAAATTTCTTATTAAAAAAAATCGAATGAGCCTAACATTGACTTTAAAGAACTCCAAAACTCATAAATTTACAACCCGAAGAAATAAATATTTATCCATCCATGAGCCTTATTTTGTTTTTCTTTTTTGATAATCAAGAAAAAACTGATGGTACTTGAAAATGAAAAAACCAAAGAAGAAAAATAAGTAGATTCAATAAATAAGTTATTGATAAAAAAAGAAAAGAACAAGGAAAGATCAGCACAAAGAGCATAACACAGGCCCAACCAGAAATACACAGACAAAAACAACCAATACAGAACCAGAAACCTTGATTCAAATTTTTTTTTTTTTGTAGATAAGTAAATTGGTCAGCGCTAGACAAGAACCGCATTGAATAGATGAACACAGATTTGCAAAAAGTGGGATAGAGCAATTAAATTCACTGATTATTTATTTTTCATACTAGATTATTCAGTATGCATATTCAGAAACCTCTCTTTCTGCATCCTATTTGAACTCATATAAGATCTTTCCCCAAAACATCAAATTGGGAGACCAGTAAACCAATTATTGAACTTCTATGACATATAACAATGTCCAATAATCATAAGAAACATGGAGATGAGTTGTGGTGTAGCACAAACCTAGGTGTAGCAACACATCCTTGGACTCCAAAGTTGAAGATTTTCTATGCTTTGCCAAATTGCATGCATATGTAGTCACCTGCAAATAGGTATATGATAAGTTCTAAATGTATGTGCATGTCACAGAAAGAATAGAATTTTTTAAAAAAGTACACAATAGGCAATATACATATTAATTTGGGCCTCTTTTGAGATGTGTGTGTGATATACGAACATAATCTAATGAGGATCTAGGTTGAGGACATCAACCAATAGATTAAATATGAATGTATGAAATGCAACTTTGTTGTCCATATTTGACATGGAGATGCCGCTATACATAAATAAGTATAAAACATTAGTATGTTAGCAAGCCTCACAGAATCAATGAAGTCATCTGCAATCTCCAAAAGAAGATTTTCAACTTCAGGATCCAGCCTTCCTTGTGAATCAACCTGGCAAGGAAAAAAAGTGCTCAAAGTGACAAATTTATTACTTGAGCAAATAGACCAACCCCCAACCCCACCCCCAAAACAAAAAGATGAAAAAGAGAAAACCACATTAATAACATAAATAAGAGAGTAAGAGAGTAAAAATAAGCAAGAAAGACCTGAGAAACTAAATCCTGTATCTTTCTCTTCCCAAGAAGTTGATTAGTTGCTTCTGTTCCTTGGCTTGAACTCCCTCCTGGTGTAGTTGTGCCAGATGCAGTGGTATCAGGCTGTGATCCTGTTAAACTAAGAGATTTCTGGCCTGCGGGTACAGCCATCCTTGGGGAATTCTGCTGATGCAAGGGATGTTGTTGCTGTGATTGTTGTTGTAGTGGCTGCTGTATTTGCTGCTGCTGTTGCTGTTGTTGTTGTTGTTGCTGCTTCTGTTGCAGCTGTGGATGCCCCATTTGTTGCTGCTGCTGTACAAGCTGGGATAATTGTTGCGGGTTCAAGGGCATAGACTTTTGATGCAACTGAGTGGATGAAGCCAGTTGCTGCTGTAAGAGAACCTGTTGCTGCCTCTGCTGCTGAAGACGGAACGAAGGTGAGCCAGGGCCAGAAATTTGTGGCATTTGCTTCAACCACTGTTGTGATAAGGAATTCTGCATCATCGCTGGCTGTCCATTCTGAGACAACCCAGAAAGCTGAGGGTTCATAAATGCAAGTGATGATGTTCTTGGTAAGCTCTGAGCAGACTGAACCTGTACATTGTAAAGTCAGATTAAATGTCGCAATCCTTTTTTTTTTTTTTTTAGATTATGAACAACTAGTGTCCATGAGATTTGAACTCAGGACCTCCTCCCACAAAGGGGAAACTGGGCGCCACCACTAGACCAAATGGTCATTGGCAGATTAAATGTCCCAATCATGAATTAAAAATATGCCTAAGATTGTCAATTACATCTCTATCCTTCCAGCGGATAAAAATGATAAAACTGTACCAACAATATTAAAATGGTAATGATTCTACAAAGTGAGCCATTGCAGAAAACAAGACTACAAGTATATTCATAAAAAGAACGACTGATGCCATTCTTCAAAAATTGAAAAATGATCTTACACATCTACACCTGATATGAAATATGCTAATGTTAGATGCTACAATCAAATGAAAACAACACAGCCAGAAAATTAATGAAAAAGAAAAAACATATTTCCTGCTAAAATTCTTGTAACATGAAATAAAATGAATCTATTTTCATTGGTCCTCCAAATACCACCACGGTAATCTGCCATAATTATCCATGACATATTTTCCATGTGATACTACATTTATAAATTTATAGACAATCGAATGCAATCAGAATGAAACTTTTTGGACAAATGTCCAAATGATATTGAGATAGAGATACACAACCACTGTCCAACCTCTTACCCTTGAGAAATTGCAAAGCAGCTACCAGACACCTCAAAAGTGATATCCCAGATGTATAAAATCAATTAAAATGAGTACTTCCCATACCAATTTGCACACACATATAAGAAACTAAAAACTACATATATATAGCAGTTAGTGGAATAAAGTAGACGGATGTCCAAATCACCAGATCAAGCAAGAGGACAGTACAAATGTAGAATACCGTACCTGCGCAGAGGTGAGTGAACTTTGTTGGGACAACTGTTGCCTAAGTTGGCCCTGGTTGAGTCGGTGTTGACCATAAGAAGCGAGAGTCCCATTGGCTCTTAGTTGTGAGCTCAAATTGATGGATCCCATCATCCCCATTGCTTGTGTTCCATGTAAAGATTGCCCAGGAGAATTACCTGGAAGAAATTGGGAACCTTGGACTAACCCACCTTTTTGTCTTGGCTGAATAAAAAGTTTACTGGTTTTGTTAAACAAGAACATTTCCAATTTCAGGAAAACATGATGTCTCTGGTTTGCTTACTTGACTAGCTATATATTATGCAACAGTACAGAAACCAATTCCACATGTCTATCACTCCAACAACTTTTACTGATGCATTAATATTCAATTCAAAATTGAAAGGGCATTGATATACCAAAGAAAAATTTCATTATTTGTGAATCTCTAAAATTTGTTTGCACTATATTTGTAATATTGATGATGATTTACTATACTAATAACATGACTATATCATTTAGGATATGAATAACATGGTTTTGAAGTGCAGCATGGCTATATCAGTATAACATTCACAGGAACACTATCAAGAAACTTCTGTTGCTACTAAAAACTACAACTTATGCAATTCTACTTCCCGTAACTAGTACTTGACAAATGCACACTAATTACACCACATTCACATGTCCTTATCAAGAGGTAACAGCAAATTTCATGAAAAAATCATACCGAGGCCAGCAACTGCGGCTGCAAGTTGAATTGCGCAGCTGCCACAGCGGCAGCCCCAGACAACATGGGCAAGTGACCACTCTGCCCCATCAAAGCAGATCGCGACAAGTTCCCGCCACCAATTTGCTGCTGCTGCTGAGATTGCTGCAGCTGGTTTTGTTGTTGCTGCTGAATACCACCAGACCCACCAAAATTCACCTGCGCATACGAACCCCCCTGCTGCCTCATCATACCAAAATGCTGCTGCTGCTGGTTCTGACTCTGTTGCTGAATTTGGTTCAGTCGGGACATCGAAGGAGACCGCTGCAGACTCTGCTGGAGCTGGTAATTTGACATGGGGTTCACATTCACATTCTGTTGTTGTTGTTGCACCAATGACTGAGATTGTTGCAGCTGTTGTTGCTGCTGCTGCTGTTGTTGTTGGTTTGGTTTTTGCGTGTAATCCAATCCAACTGTGGGTGTGATATGTTGTTGGGTTTGAGGGAGAGAGATGTTGGGCAAAGGAGGGAGGGGTGGGGATGAGATTTGAGGTGATTGGGAGAGAGTTGAAGGGGATGGGATTGGTGGGATTGAAGAAGAGTTTGATGGGTTTTGGGTAATTATAATGTTTGTGGTTGCTGTGGTTGATGTTGCAACTGGGTCAATGTTGTTGGGGTTTGTGGGTTGCAGGGGTTTTGGGGATGAACATGAGCCACTTTCAGCCATGTTTCTAAATTTATTCGACGAATTGGGGCTGTGATTTTTGTTGTTCTTGATGACAAAGACGCTAATTCATTCTGGAATTTTGGTTTCTAAAATTGTAAACTTTCAGAGAGCGAGCGAGAGAGAGAGAGGGGTTGAAGAAGAACTTTCATAGAGAGAGAGAGAGAGAGAGAGAGAGAGAGAGAGAGAGAGGGGGGAGCTTGAAGAGAGAGAGGAGGTCGAATCTGGTCTGTACACGTCAGCAGACAGTCCACCAAGGGGTAAGTCACACGTGTGACTTTGGTTGCAGAGGAAACTTTGGAGTCAACTAATCATATGCGTGGAAATCTAGACCGTTAATCTGTACTGTATGTGTGATGTTAGATTTTGTATAATAATACTACAAGCACACTAATTTTCTCAAATTTTAGATAACATGTTGCTAGTTTGAGTTGCAAAAATGTTTTTTTTTTTTTCTTAGAAATCATTCATATATACATGAAAATAAATGAGAATAAAAGTATTTGGAATTAGTACAAGTGATGAGGATAAGCATGATAATAAGTTAGGTGTTGACAAGTTCGGTGTTCGATTTCCTCTCATATAACCGAAAATAAATGAAATTATTAGATGATTCAATTTAAAGTTAGAGCATTTACTCTCACACCAAGACAAAATTTTGAACAATTTCTCATTTAATATCTTTTGTGCCATAAAGTAAACAAATGAGTTTGAAGTATAACAAACTCCATTCTTATCTTATGCATTTAAATTACGTACATTGAAAAGATTTTGTCCATTTAATCCTATGGATTCATTCTCTAATATGTATTTTTTACTTGTTTTAATTTACCCATGTATTCTAAACCTAGTGATTTGCCGAGCCTATAGCATGAGCTTGTAATTAAATAGGGCATTAAATGATTGGTTGTATGAGATAAATTAAACTAAGTGGGCGAGGTGTTTGTTCAGCACACACGCCCCAAATCCCTCGGGTTAGTAGGGCACCCCACCCACTATGGGTGAGTAGCAAATAAACCTAGTGGTTCATATTCGGTCACATTCACACCCAAAAGAGTTACAAATCTATCATTCTTTTGCTAATGTACTTATAAATTTATAATACACCATTAAAATTATAAGTTAAGTAAAAACAAGCCCATATAAAATAAGTAGAGAATCCAAATCAGTATTGGTAATGTGAGTAGGTGAAGGTTCTACAAATTGGAAGAAAAGAAGAGAAGCATTTGAGAGGTTTCCTAGATTTTGATTATCCAGCCAAATTTATATTTGCTACTAGATAATTTGAACGTCTCCAAGTAATTTTTACTAATTGAAACCAATCGTAACTCCAACGTGCAAATTTGTAGTTTCTGATGTAGCCATCTTTAGAACGACATGATAATAAAACTTGAATCAATATAAAATTAGTGAATTACGCAATGAAAAGCTATACAGAAATTGTCAAACCGGTGAATGTATTCGTTGGTTTCAGTTGTTCAATCCTATAAATGTACATCCTATGCAATAAATTTGAACCCACAAAGCACCTGGAACTATAAGAATAGCTTTAGGATAGATTTCAAATAAGCGAAAACGTCCCTACAACAAGGACGTGCTCATGGGATTTGCAAAGAAATGCTCACGGCAAACCAGCTTTGATTGGATGAAGCTGCCTCTAAGGAGGGTCCCAAGAATTGGTGGAGGACCATTGGACACAGTTTGATGCATCTTCCTCACGTAAAGGTGTTTATCCAAAATCATCAACTCCAACAATTTTCTACAGCTCTATAATAAATTTTGAAGTTATCATTAGCATTGAATAAAAAAAGAGGAGAAAATATATTAGTAGAGAACCTATATCGTGCAACAAATTGTGGGCTGGAATACCTGGGGATTCAGTACATCCATCCGGCGGATAATTTCATCCTAACACAGACAACAAAGATAAAAAGAAGTGAGAACATATTAAATATATATGTAAAGCCTTTCCAGTTAAAGCTATTTGTTCAAGCTGATATGACCAATTCAAACCAAAATGCTTCCTAAACCTGCAGCAGGACAACCAATCGGCACAGGTCCTAGTCAACACATTGACACATTTCAAATGAAGTTTCCAACTAATGGATTATATGCATGTGGTACAGATGCAGAATGACAGTCATCAATAATGAGAGCAACAAATATAATAGCCAAATCCATTGAAAAAGAAGCATCTTACGATAGAACTATGAATAACCCTAATTAGCATCTTTTTCTGGCTGACAGAGTGGCCCAATGAAACTCATAGGTAAAAGCGTAAAGCAATAAGCAGACCAACTGTAATGTTGAGATAACCAGTAACTAGGAGGATAGCAACCTCAACCAAAATTTTATGACTAATCATGTGTTATCTTGTCAGTAAAGAACTAAAATATATGATCCAATGAAGGAAGCCAAGGGAACTTTGCTCCTGTATCCAGCGCTGACTAGCAGTAAATTTGCATGCACAAAATTTCCAACAAGATAATTGTGAGATGGATAATTTCTAAATTGTAAGGCATTGCCAGTTACTTAAAATTTGAAGCATTCACCTTCTGTAACGTTTGATTTATGGGAAGGCAAAGGTGACAGAATGTGGCAAAAGCAATGTTTTACTAGCCATGAATAGAATTTATTATAAACACAAAGAATGCAACTACCTCTAATATCGCTGGATTTTGCATCACAATCCCAAGAACACGTCTCCTGAGTCCCTTGTATATAATCTTGTTAATGGTCCCATCACCATTTATCCATGGCAATATTGGCACACATAGCTTACCAGAAGAGGATTCAGAAGATTCATCCTCATTGACCCCTCTAGGTGAAACTACTTTGCCTTCCATAAACCCTTCAGGAACACTGCTAGTTTGTTTTTTATATGAGGGCTCAGCCACCGCTTCAGGGAAATTAAGAAATGTCACTTTATGAACATCATTCATATTTGTATCCCTCTGTGAATGAGCACCACCAATATCATGATTTTCTGGATAATGGATCAAATGATCATCATTGCCTCCTAGTGGCTGAAAAGTCTCGGACAATGAAGTCATACAATACTTGCCACGATACAAAGAATCAATGACACGAATAGAGTCATAAGCATTGACCTGTAAATAAAGCAGCAATATTTCAGATGCAGCTACAGTGAAACATTTAACTCAGTAGATTTGGTCAAAGTATGAAATCACATGTTTTACTTCTTGAGATCCAAATTTAAGCCATATAATGCTAGTCCTCTTAATTTCTAAATCAAGGAATCTGTTAAGTCTATTTTATTTTTTATAAGATCTGATAAGTCATTTTGAAACAGTTCTTTTAATGTAGGCTTATTCGCGCCAATGCTCCCTAAAAGTAACTTCGATTTTTAATTTGCTCCCTGAAACTTCATTCATTCTACTTAGCCCCCCAAACTTTACAAAATACTATATTCCGTCATGTCCATCTATGGATCCGTCAAAGCAGCTGACGTGGCACTTACGTGGAAGGGCATTTTGGTCTTTTACTTGACGCAAAGCTAAATCAGACTGACAAGATGCCAAATCAGCATTAAGTGGGACCCCTTTGAATATATATATATATCTCTCTCTCTCTCTCGCGTCTCTATCTCTCTTGGCCTCACACCCTCGCCACCCCCTTTCTCTAGCGCGTGAGGGTGCGACCGGCCATGGCTAGCGACGGGCTTTGGCCCATCGAGCTCACTGTTCCCTTCTCTTCCTTCCCCTAGTTTCAGTTCAACTCAGAAACCCCCAAACCCGAATACTGCCCCGAATCCGATCCAAGCCTCGCCGGCGTTACTCGCTTTTTCGGCGAAATTGGGACCGGTGACCCCATGGGTTTTTTTCCCCAGGCCATGACGAGTCCAGCCGTGGTGTCCTTTGTCCCAACGATGCTCCACGACGGAGAATTAAAGCCACCAAGGAAGGCCTCCGGTCGACTCCAATCTGGGGCAGAAATGAGAGAGAAAGAAAGAGAGAGGGAAGAAGGAGAGAGAGAGAGAGGGAAGAAGAAGGAGAGAGAAAGAGAGAGGGAAGGAGAGGGAGAAAGAGAGAGAGAGAGAGAGAGAGAGAGAGAGAGAGAGAGAGAGAGAGAGAGAGAGAGAGAGAGAGAGAGGGATGAGAGGCTGGCCGATGGCTGGGTTGGGTGTTGCGCCAGAAAGAGGACTCGCCGGTGGTGGGGCTGGTGACTGGGTTTGGGTGGGGGATCTGAATTTTTTATTTTTTTTTGGCCAATGGAGGATCTGAAAATTAAAAAATAAGTTTTAATTTTTGTGAAGTAAAAGACCAAAATGCCCTTCCACGTAAGCGCCACGTCAACTGCTTTGACGGATCCATAGACTGACATGACGGAATATAGTATTTTGTAAAGTTCGGGGGGCAAAATGGGAGGAATGAAATTTCAGAAGGCAAATTGAAAATCGAAATTACTTTCAAGGGACATTGGTGTGAATAAGCCTTTAATGTATTGCAAACCTCATTTTCTCCACCTAAAAAGTGAAATCAATGCTTTCCAGTTGATACCTCAAATAAAAGAGAATCATCTCTCCATGGTTAATCAAATCCTAAATGAAAGAATTACTAATTGCACTTTAATTTGGCTGACAACTCTTGGTGAATTTCCAGCACATGAAGATATACAGCATACGTTGAACTTACAATATAAAATAATTGGTGGCCCGCATCCTAACTGCTTAAACTTTTGGGAATAGAGGTAATCCAACAAACTTAATCATGGTATCAGAGCAGAAGATCTCAAATTTCAACCTCCCGATATTAAGTTGAATTGAACATGTTGGCTCTAGTGGTGGAAAGAGGCCCACATGTAAGCGGTATTGTTAGAACGTAAAATAATTGTTGGCAGCCTAAATTTTTAAGAATATTGGCAAACCAACAAACTTTAAGTCCGTATCACTTTATCAATGAGATATTATATTCTCATATTGCAAAACCATTAGCAAACTAACCTGTAAGACTCTCTCAAATGTTTGAAGCACGTCAATGATAAGTTCAGTCATCTTTTCTCCTAAATGGAACACCAAAAAACAATCAATACTGGAGGAAGTAATGCATAAGTATCACCTTCCTGAAACAGGAAAGCATGTGCCTGCACACACATAAAAAGTTATAGCATCAATACCTGGGATATTTATTATTTGGGAAACTTCTTCTATGCTCAGTCCTTGGTCACCAGCCTTCTGAATAGCAATGTAAACGGCCCTAAAAACCTCAGGATGGATGGGACTCAATTGATCTTGAGCAGAATGTAACGGCAGTAAATGTTCAGCATAGCCCACCATACCTTCCCAAGGTAACTCACTAAAAATCTCTATTACAGGGACAGTACTGCCTGAATTAAGAATATCTTTCATATGGTCGGAATGAGGTAACATACTTCCACCAGAAGTGCTGTCTACGGGTTGATAGTTTCCACCAAAAAGTTTTTCACCAACAGGAGTATTGTCATTGAACAATTCTATAGAATTGGCTGTTGAAAATGCTGCACGATATACAGATACCGTGATACCTGGGAAACCTTTTTCTCGACGGGAAATAATTTCACCTTCTGCCGCCACAAATGATTTTAGCTTTTTAGTCTTGTCACTATCTGAAAATTCATTGCCATCAATTTTACGTTTTGAGCTTCTCAAATCTTCAGCCTCTCCCACACCTTCATCTGGCAAGCATGGGGAAATTGACAGTTCATCTGAAGAAACTAGAGCAAACAAATGGAATAAGTCCCCACACTGTAGATCTGCAGAGAGATCAATCCCCCCTCCAATAAGATCTTTATCTCTTTCATGGAGCCAATGAGCAAATTCAGTAGCTCTCTCCCCAGAATTAAGTGGAAATGGTGATGCAGATATATTATGCAAAAACGGTTGTGAGAGAAAAAAATGTTGGCTGCCATTACCCCCAACCTGACAAGTGAAAAATCACCAGGAATGAAATGTATACAACATATAGATGAACAGGAATATATGGGGAACACAAAGACAATTGGATATGAAACAATAGAAATTAAACTATTATGGAAAATAAAAAAGAAATTTTGTAGATCGGCATGTTCATTGCCCTAGTAGTACCACAAGATTAACATAAGCAGGTAAAATAAACAAAAATCTAAGATCTACCATGATTTTTTTATCTCGAAGATAGTTGAAAGCTGCAAATAGATCACACTCTGAGTAACGTCGTAGAATTTCAGCAAGCAGATTTGGCACCTCTGGTGAGGTACTCAAGAAGACAAGCTTAAACAACTCTACAGCATTAGAAACAGCCAATGATTTGTAGACTTGTGTACTGACATCAACTCCATGCAAAAGCTTAAAAAACTGTTCATTAAGGTGTTGATAGCATGATCTTCGGGCAGAAATTTTCAATCCTCTTGCACTATTATTATTTATATCCTCATATGGAGCAGTTGATGCAATTAATTCAGATTCCTGGGCATCCTGCGGGTAAAACAGTATTTCAGTGAACCAGACACAAATAGTGAACCATGATATAGTGCATTCAGCAACCTAATCAAGCTCCACTTAAATTTACTTCAGATATGACATATTCAGAAGGCAATGTTAAGATTTATAAAATTTAAGGTGTAGGGATTGGGTAATTACATATACTTCAGGATCTGACCAGTCCTCACAGGTAGATCCAACTCTTCTGGAAGCATCCAATTTAGCCATTCTCTTGTAGTGAAGTGCATCCTCAAGGGCTTTTTTAATATTATTGTCATCAAAATTATCCCATGGTTCTTCCTGAAGACCTGTCCCTTGATTATGATCACTGATATTGGGAAGATCACTGTTATGACCTTCCCCTGTTGAACCTCGCAAAAGCAGCCTGCAATCATCTTTGTTTACTGACCTGTTCTGAGCTTTTTCCAGGAGCATTGCATATCGTTTACCGAGCATGCCACATAGCCTGCTAACAGCTTTTCTAAATTTTCTGTTTTTGCTCCGTAATGTTGACATTCTTTTGCTGCAGGCACTAGGAGGTGCTGGAAGGTCAGTATGTAAAGCCCAATCTATCCGGTGAAACTTTGCCCCAAGAATTGCACGGTGTCTAACATATTGGATAATCAATAGCCTGAAATGATGTAATCAATAATATTTTGATAGGAAACGAGAACTTTATAGTAAAAAAAGGAAAAGAGTACAATCAGAAGTGGGCCAGTAGTCCACAAAAGAAACTACCCTCAACCTACAAAGACAGGACACAAGAACTGGAAAAGATAAACCACTACAACAAGAAACCCAGAAAACATAACACACCAAAATACAAACAAAACAGCACTCAATACATCACTCCACCCCAAACCAGGAGAATGGCACTTAAAGGTGCCCCTAAAATGCTTGGATGGGGAAGCCCCCATCGAGGCTAAGAATCTAATCCCATTTTTGGGTGTTATCAATAATAAGTGAAATGAAAATAGATGAATATTACTACTATGTAAAGAACAAAAGGAATCCGGTCCTTTTTCTTTTTTCATTGTCAGATGTAGACCCAATAAAGAGATCTCATGAGCTTGCAATTTCTAGGGAAAGTCAGGGAACAAGGTGCATAGTCATTTAGTATCAAACTTTGTTGATATTTACCACTACTATTTCCCAAATGCTTAAGATATTTGGATGTGAGCCAACAATTATTTTTTATATTCTCATACTCTCGTTACACATGGCTCTCTCTACATTACTAGGTACCAACATGCAAAGTTCAACTCATATTGGGAGGTTATAATTGCAGGGATTAAAGGTACCATGATACCGTTTACTGGTTTACCACTATACCTACAAGCTTGTAACCCAACAATTATTTTATAATCTATCAAGACCGAAAGGAAACCACTAACTCCATAGAGCACGAGGCATACATGCGAAAAGGCAACTTTCCCCTCCATAGAGTAGCTAGCATATATATACAAAATATTTTTCATATTTCACAAGTCTTCCTTACCTATCAGCCTCTTCTGACCATGAAAACCTTCGTTGACGTGTTGACTTCAATTTTGAACACTTTCTAATAGTTGAATGGCACCCCTCAACATCTTCATTTGGTTCAGGTTCCTTCTCAGTTTCTAGATGATTAGGCAATGGCTGCAAATGTGTGTCATGGTCACCTGAAGTGACCAAGAGATTTTGTTCTTCCATGGATTGTTTCACAGTATCAGATAATGTGGTATGCTCCTGCTCTTCCAACTGTCCAGTTACATCATCATTTTCTGTGACCTTTACTGATCTTGGTTCAAAAGATCTCTTCCTTTTCCGTGAACCACGTCTACTTTTTTGAGATTGAAATTCATCCCCTTCTTTTTTAAATCCATTAAGACGTTGATGACGCTTATCATAATGCACACGAAGCACCTGCAAGTGGTGCAAATCAGAAAATGGTCTATAATCGGAGTATCTCTCAATTTAATGAAATGAATAGAGTAATTTAGGATATGATTTCAAGACCTACTATGACTTATTCTACTGAATATTAAGCAATTCATGACACATATATCCAGAAAAGAGGATAATCACATGAGTTCGTGATAATACAAGATAATAGTGATAGCAATCATAAGAAGTTGAACTTCGAAACAATGTACCAACTAATGACAAAAATGCTCGCCTGATATGGTTTGGCCACAAGTATCAAAAAGTAACAATGAACCATCTGAAAAATGAAAACATATTATACATATAGAAGTTTAAGGTGCCAAATAATACAAGGAAATCCAAAAAGAGCAAGAAAGAAATATATGTTAAGGCAAATAATTTTAGGGTACCAAATTTTAAAAGTAAATGAGAAAAGCCGTGACACCACCATTGGTATTGGTAAAAATCTGGGGAAAGGCGGAACTTATACAACATGAAAATTTTGAATTGAATTTTAGAAAATGTAAAAACAATAATTAATGCAATAAGTAAACTAGTAAAGTTGATAAAATAGAATATACAAGTAATGGGGGGAGGGTGAGTGGAGGTTTCATTTGATTACATTGTTATGAGCTTTGGTTTTCTCTGAGTTTCAGGATACACAATTTTTCTTATTATGCAAATGGAATTTGGTTACTTAGATCCAGTTTTGTTTATTTGTATGTAATGAAATTATGTTGTCGATTAGCTAGTAATCAGTGTTTGTCCACTGTGAAAGTAGCCTTTAATTTGTTTCAATAGAAGTATTGCTTCTCATTATGTTTTTTAAAGCTCAATCTTTTTATCATTTTAACACACTGCCCAAACACACTTTTGTGGGAGCAGGAAAAATAAAGATTTATTTGAACTATATAATAATGAAAGAGGGTAACCGTAAGAAATTATTTGAATCTTAGGCATTATTTGACTGCATAATACCCCATGTACAATTAATTCCATAAATCACACAAATATTATGTATTTAAATATCCAAAAGGAAGATTACCAAAACAACCAAAAAATCTAAATAAAAAGTCCAAATTTACACTCTGAACAAAAAGTAAAAACCATACCACCAAAATACAGCAAATGAAAGCCAAAACCTTGATGACAAAGCACAAACCCAAAAACCCATTAAGGAAACCCATAAACAAATCAAAGTGAAAGAGAGGGCAATATAACACATGCAAAAGAAGCAAAGCATGATATTGGCATCAACAGAGCAGAGAATCTAAGAGCAGCTTTCAAGTGGGATCATTGTCCATGGCGACAACATGCATTTCAAAGGGATACGGATCTCTTAGGTCATCAAGTCCAGGCTCAACAGTCATTGTATCAAGCACAGAACTCAATGAACTTGGAGAAAAACAAGGGAAGAGGGTATAGAATCACATAACGTTTGGATGTTTAAGTCTCTATTCTATGGGTTCGGGTAAAACCAAGGAATAAAATTTCAGGTTTCGAGGAAATTTCGAAAATTTTTAAATTTTGACAAAAATTAGACGGAAACGATGGAAATTGCTATCAAAATACGAAAATTTTGAATGAAACTTTACCATATGTTTATTTAACATATTATCTACTACATTGATAAAAAACATTGAAGAAACCAAATTATATAGTAGATTTCATGTGATATATGATGAATATAATGCGCGCTGGAGGCAAATACTGTTAAATAAAATTAGTATATTTTTTATACTCTATAATCTATATACTAAACCATATACTTTATATGTCCTAATATTGCATTAAACCCTATATACTCTATATTCTTTAAGATATAGTATAAAATATTAGGATTTATGCCCTTTAGAGCATTTTTAATCATTTTTTATATAGACATGTATTATAATTTAGGGTTTAAAGATAACTAAACGAAATCTCAAACCCTTTTTTTTCTTTCCAATTGCACAAAGACCTCAAACCCTAATCAACCCTAAACCCCTTTTTTTCTCTTTTTTTCTTTTTTTTTCTTTTTTTTCTTTTCTTTTTTTCTTTTCTTTTTTTTCTTTTCTTTCTTTTTCTTTTCTTTCCTTTTCATTTTTTTCTCTTTCCTTCCTAGCTTCCACTTCTTCCTTTCTTCTTCCCTTTCACGTATCTTTCTCCCAGCCGCCACTGTGTGGCATATCAATATATGATCAATGAGAGACCTGACTGGGTCAACATATAATCAATGAGAGACCTGATTGGGTCAACATATCTGCTCCGGTCCTCCCTCTCCAGCGCCGCGACTCTCTCCCAAGTCCCTCCTCGATCTCCCTCTCTCCCTCCCCGATCTGATTTTCTCCCTCCCCGATCTCTTTTCTCTTCTCTCTCCTCCCTCCCCAATCACGCCGGTGGCTGGGTTTGTAACTGCCAGCAAGGGGAAGACAGACAGAAAAATGGGTTTGTTCTCTGAGCGAAATTTCGATAATTTCGATAATTTCGGCGAAATATTGTCGAAAAATTCATGAACTAGTGTTAACCATACCCCCAAAAAACGAAATTTAACTCCCTGGGTAAAACCAACAAAACCCATAATCTATAAAACCAAACTGGCACTGAATTTCAGCGAAATACACCCGATATATCACTGAAATTTATGCAAATTTCCTGAAATTTCATTACAAGAATCCAGATCTTTCTCTTGTTTCTTGCCGATATTGATATGTTACCAATATGTCTCCAAAACTCAGATATTTCGGAGACATCTTTGGATGAAATTGACCTACCCATGTCCATATCAGGATAGAGAAAATATCGACATTTTGGTACTTTTGCATCACTGGTTAGTATTGATACAGTACCAGAGGAATAAGAAAAAAGAATCAGTTAAGCAAATTATAGCAGAAGATAACCTGCTCTAAGGTCAAATTGAGATCCTTTGCAATTTTCCGGCACTCTTTAAATGAAAGCTTTTCACTTGGATCATCCTTCAGTATGCGCTTCAAGAGCTCATCACGCTGAGCAGCTGTCATAACTTGAACTTTGGTCCATGACCTGTAAAGGGACACCTGTGGAAAGAAAATAAGATAATTTGGCAACTAAATCAATCTACCAGTTTTACCTTGGCAGTATTTGCACTTCAATTTCAAAGGCAATCCTAAAATCTACAAATTTATGAAGAGTCCAGACAGTGAAGGATATAATGACCAATAACCGGTAGCCGTATTCATATCAATTTTAGCCACCAAAAAAAAAAATAGCATCCGAAATGAAAATTCAAGTATTCATTAAAAAGTCAAAAGGTCGCACCCAAGTACCTGGGGTGTGTGCAAGAGATCCTAGAGTTACAGGCAAAAATTCAGTGCAAGATATAGAATTCAAAAACTGAAGACAGAAAAGCCTTGCAAAATGTAAGATGAATAGCATTCATATTAAAGTTTGTGGTGGACAAAAAGCTTAAAATAACCCTCTACAAACAAACTTGAATAAAATATATTGAACTTCGATGCAAATTTCTCTTGAAGTAATAACGCGTTGATCTAGTGGCTACCGGAGCCACAAAGGGCTATCTAAATTGATTTTTTTTTTCTGCCGATAAGCTCCAATTGCATCATAGGAATTGCAAAAAAAAAAAAAAGGTTCTTTTTCAGAAAAAATATTCTTTAAGTGGATACCTCTTGTACAGCAGATCCAGGAAATGCATGTAAAGCAGCACTTGGGTCAGCAGCAGCATAACAGTACTCTAAAGTTTGCCAATACTCATCAACAGCTTCTTGACTTGAGAGGACAAAATCATGTCTGAATCTTGGGCGAATATCAAGAGATCTAAAACTCAAAGATATTGCATCTTTTGAAAGTGGTTCCTCTATGTGAGGCTTAAGCTCCAATGCATGTGTAGAAATGGCATGAGGAAATTGTATACCATCTTTCGAATGGTCATCACTAATCATTCGAACCAACTACATCAAAGAATTAGTTTAGGCATGATGATGTAAAACTACAATGTGAAAGCATAACAAGCCTGTCCAACATGTAGCACACAAAGCCACAAGGTGGGGGCATAAAAGAGTCTCTCAAAACTACAATCATGGTAGGTAGAAATGTTAAGGCAACAAAAGAGCAGAAATGAGGGAATCAAATAAATAGGGTTTCATGGATATGAGGGTCAAAGGCTTCCTAGTTCTCCACCTTCTTTGATCACATAAGAATCAAGATTATATAAGAATATCACTAAAGATACCATCTTTCAATGGAGTTAAACCAAATACAGATTTTTAAATATTTAATCATATTTGAACCAGATATGATTATTAGGATCTGTTACGCAAGAACCACGACGAGTGATGTTTTCCACTATATAATTATTCTAAACTTAAGCAATCTGATCACTGTAAGCTCTGAATGGACAATCTCATCCAAAGCTGTTTCCTGAGTCACCTTGGAATATGTTTGACCTGAAAATCATAAGTATTATAAATGGCTGGTAGAATCAGCACGCTGGAGTCCAAGTCAAATTTAGATTCCTAATGAACCATTACATAGAAGAAAAATAACATGATGGTTTCTTTGGTTCATGAACAATGACATTAGTGAGCTGCTTTCATGATTGACAGGGATGTAAAACCCCCACTATTTTAAGTTCTACTACCAAGCCGTCAAAACCAGCGCATTGCCTTTAAAATGTAAAGAATGTAGAGCTGAACCAATTTATGTGAATAAAATGTGGCAGACATTCTGAATGATTGATGATACATATATGAAGAACCAATTCTGAATACAGCCAAATAATTGTACCTTCAATCGTCGTAAAATGTCAATGACCAATGAGAGCCTTCCAGTTGCATGGGTATCCATCATAGACTTGTACTCCACAGAAGAAAGGTCAGAGAGACGCAAACCCCTCTTACAGTTCTCAATCATATCATCAAATTTTGTAGTGGATCCCACAACTTGTAGAAACAGCTCCACTGGAATAGCCTTGATTGCTGCCTCTAGTGAAAACAATTTGCTACTACTGTGAGGATTTCTTAGCTCAATGACATCATTTTCAAATGATAAAGCATCATTAGAGCCTGTGGAACTATAGAGGTAATCCCATAGGAAACTATGTAGCAGCTTTGCACGCATCATTTTTGCCAGGATAAATCCATTAGCACGCATAGCTTCTGATCTCACTGCTCGAATATCTGTACTGACATGGTTCTGAGTTCTCTGAACATCTTTCAGTACAGGAACTGATTCACTGTTCTTCAACCGAGATGAGCACCGACCACGACTTTGAATCTCAAAAGACCTCCATGTATCATGAATTTCAGAAACTAGTTCAGGAGTTAAACTGACAGATGGGTGCAGAACCACTATAATGGTACGGCTACCGCCAAAATTTGTGACAACAGGGACGTTAATATGTATGCACTTGCAGTGTCCTAGTTGCTGAAGTTTATTTAAAATTCGGTCAATAGTTTTCCTGTCTGTCGTTGTGCACTTGTCCTTCTCTAGACTCACAAGCCACCTATACAGCTCAGCTCTTAAAATAAACTTCTCATCCTAGACAAGAGAAATGAAAATATTAGTTTTAGCAATCAATATAGTAATATACAACAAGTAGATAAAAAAAAAGGACCAACACAAGTCCTCAAGGCAATGGATGATGATAAGAACCTGCAGCCGTTCAAGTATCCTTTTTTCCCTTCGAGCGCTATCCACAGTCAAAGGAAGACATGGATACCTCGGATCTGATCCAGAACTGCGTGGCCTTAACAGGGCAGGTGGTGTTTCAGATATGGCACCATTCATTTCCATTTCTGTGCTCAGTAAACTAACTTTAGCATTAGAAGTAGTATCTTTTGGCTCAAGAAACATCAGTTGGGAATTTCCAGGACAGAGAAGCATATGGTTAGACTGATCATACCCAGAAGATCCACTAGAAGGGTCATTATTAATCTCTCTATTTTTCATATTTCCAGGGCCAGTAGTATCACCTTTCAAAGTTGAAAGGTCAAACACTAGAAAAGTTTGATTTTGATCTGACCTGTCAAGAGCATCTAGGCTTCCAACACATAGATCAGTAATTTCTTTTTCATTGGCATTTTCTAATCTATTAAGAAAAGCATTAGCCGATTCAGAATTGTGTTTCCCAGATGTCCGAAATCGATATGCCACAGCTTTTTTGTGCATTTCTGGCTGCAGACTCATCCCAAACCTAGACGACATACTACCAAGCCGGTTATAATTCCTTTTGTTGTTGATTCCAAGCCTCTCCATAACCTGTTTGTAGCAAATATGAAAATCCTAAGAATTTAAAGTTGAAATACAACTTTTAAGAATTTGCATGAATGTATCATGCATAGCAATCTCAAAGAAGCACCTCCAAAAGAGTTTAAGTGAATAAAGACTACCATACCATTATATGCTTAATCCACAGGAAGTCCAGTAGACCTATATCAATACTAATTTCTGGACAGCAATTTATATCAGAGTTAATTAGTCTTAAACAGTGGGTAACTACAGGCATGGCTATTTGATTGAGGCATGGTTGCATGATTACACCATGGAAGAAATATGACAATAAATCATGACAAGTTAACCATGGAAGATTCCCCAGTCCCCGCCAACACTGGAAGAACCTAACAATTCCAGAAATATTAAATCATGGAAGTAATATGGAAATAAATTGATGCAGGAGCATCTCCTAGGGTTCCAAGACTTATTATTATTTTTCAGTAGCTTTTTAATTTTTATTTCCTAGCTGGATTTAGAGTCTAGTTTCCTTATTTCATTAGGTCTTTAAGGTAATTTTACTTTATGTTTTCCTAGTTAGTTTAGGTTTATGCTTTCCTAGTTATCTTAGGTTTATGTTTTCCCTATATAAGCTTAAGGCTTAGGTTGTAATAGACAGTTTTTGGCATAATATTATTCAGAGATTTCTGATGTGAGAGTTTCTTTTGGGTTCCTAAACCCTAGAACTTATCTATCTACGTTCCAACTTTGATTCTATAGCTTTATTCTCTCTCTTTTCTACTGTTATAGCTGGATTTTCCTTTCTACTGTGGTTTTTGCCCTAATATAGTCGCAAGACAGCAGCGTGTGCTCCTGTCTTGCATCATAAATAATGACAAAATTTATGGTTTCTCAAACTTATACACATAATAACTGTTCAGAAATGTCCACTTTCCTAATTATGTATTTTATTTATTTTCTTTCCAGGCATCTGTTAACACATGAGCCGCCATCTTTGAAAGGGACAACTGTACTGTCTATTTTAAAAAGATCATTAAAACCCTTGGCTTTCCAATACTAAAAATATAACAAAGGATTCACTGCTAACTTCAATAATGATTTTAGTATCAAACTACAATACTCTTAAAGAAAATATAGCAGCTCAAGAAACTAATGCACACACCTCAATCCTAGTCAAGCCCTCTGACCCTGCAGCATCTATCAATTCATAAATTTGATGCTCAATTGGAAGTTCTACAAGCTGATCGGTGATTTGACATTTCTTTCCAAATTTCACCTGTTGTTCTTCATCAAAATCGTCATCTACATGTCCAAGACTTCTTGGCTCATAACTCAATGGAGCAGAATTTTCCGGAAAGCGCAGGCAACACTCGACCTGTCCATAGTGAAAAAGGGATATCAAGTCATGACCAATGAACTAACTTGAAAGGTCCTTGTCCTTGAACAGTTTGAACTTAATTATTATTTATTATAGAATCAGCATTAGAAAAAAAAATAATAAAAAATAAAAAAAAAACACAATATTGAAATAAATATCCAAGAGCAACAATATTTGTAAAAAAAAAAAATTAAAAAATCAGAAACCTTCTCATCCACTTTAGCATCAAACAACTCCACAATACCAGCAGCTTTCAACCTGCGACAAATCTGGAAGCAAAATATGTAGGGAACAAATGCAAAGAAAAACAATCAGCATAACTTACAAAATTGCTAAATTAAAGATTTAAGAGCAAATACAGAATTAATTAAATTTTTACTTTTCTCCAAGCTTTATGCCCTGAGGGAGTTCCACTGTAACCAAGATCTTTCTTAATATCCGAAACAACAAGAACCTTTAACAGCAAATAACATGAAACAAACTCAGCATTAAGTGAAGAAAACAAAAACAAAAACTAACATGATAGATCCATCGGAACTTCAAAGAAACTTGAGTTACATGACCTTGCCATTGGCTTCTTCAAGTTTATCACAGACTGCCTTCATTTCTGGTAGATAGTCCTTTACAAGCACGTCCTCTCTAACCCATTTTCCAGCAAAGCCATCACCACTTGGAGGACTTTCTTTCTCATTTTCAAAACTTTCCTTAGTATGTTCTTCCTTGGTGATCTCAATCTTTTGTTGAGAGCTTAAATGCTTTGCATGCCGATATAAGTATAACATATTGGTAGTCACACTCGGACTGTTCCTCGACTCCCCTTCATCGCCAGCTTCTTTTGTCTTTAATACTGCAGATTGTCTCACAATTAACCCTTGGCATTCAAGGTTCTTCACAGCGTAATGAAAGTTTCTCCCTTCTATACCAAGTTCCTTAGCAAGCTGACTTTGTGTAATTCCATTCGTTCTGCGATAACCAATTAGTTAATGAACAACTATTCAGCCTAATTAACCTACAAAATTATTCTCTCACGACTCCCAAAGTTTATCTGCAATCACTCAACATTTTTCTACAACAGAGGAGGAGATAAGAACCACCAAAACCACAGAATTCGTACAACTACCACTGCTCCTGCCTTTCTACCATCACTTAATCTTCCACCTTAGTCTAACAACATATTCCTCTCATGTATATAAAAAAATTTCTAGCTTGACAATTAACATTTCTCGACCCACATTCCAATGAACCAACATTTTACATTAAGGGTAAAACAATTTGAACGACCTCCACATTCATGATTCACTAAACCTATACAACACGCAAAAATTGCAACCAAAGTTACCAATTTTACACATACATCCATATATATGCATACACACACATAATCATTCAAAACTGCCAAACTAAATATATATATATATACACGTATACACAACCACATTACGAAGTTTGCACATCATCATTTGACATGCTTATATATAAAGCCAATAAAAAACTGTGAATGCAAGCAAATTAGATTTTGAACAAAGAGAACCTAGCCGTGACGATGCGCTCGAGAGCTCGGCGTTGAGCCTGAGACATGTTAGCATTGGCGGATTGGACATTGTACAGGCCCATGAAGTTGTTCCTGAGGCCCTCGTCGGCGACGAGCTTCAGGTTGAGCTTCTCGGCGTCTTGGAAAGACTGGATGGAAGGGTCTGCCGAACTGTACTGTGCGTATAGGTGGCCATGGAGTTTGAGAGTGGGGATTGAGCGAAGCCCATCCCATAGGGCTTGTTTGAGGGTCGTAGAGAGGTCGTCGAGGTTGGAGGAAGAGAGAGAGGGTTCAAGTCTGGGCCAGAGGGCTTGAAGAGAGAGACCGTTTTGGAGCTCCGAGCATATTTCTCCTATGGCCGAGTTCAGAAGCGAGTCCATGGAGGAAGCATGTGGGAATTGAATTTTCTCTTCGTTTTTGGGAGTGACTGAGTTTTGGAGTGAGACGAAGAAGAATGAGGGAGGCAATTGGAGGCGGGTACGACCGTGCGAAGCCGCGCGTGGAAGCTTTATTTGTTTTTTTTATTTTTTGGTCTGAAAAGCTTTATTTGTTCATCTGAACTGAACCAAAACTACGACGGTGAGTATAGACAGAAAGACGACGAGTCGTTTGGGCCAAATAATACTTTTTATTTATTTTTAAATAGGCGGCCTAATAAATACTTAAGGGGGTGAAATCCTGCCATTTTATTGCAAAAGAAATAAAAACTATCCTATTATTTCATTTCGGATTTGGCTTTGGATTTGGGTTGGATATTTTTAAATAATCAATTTAGTATTAATTAAATTATTTATCAATTTGTGTAAAGTTTAAATCTACCTATTATTAACCAACTACCTATTATGACTATATAAAATCTACGTGGGTTCATTTTATTTGAACCATTATCTAAGGTAGGGGGCGGATATGGTTCGGTTTTGGGCAAAACCGAATACTAGACCAATCAAATTAATTCACATTTTTTCCAATGAAAACTGACTAAACCATATATGCAAAATAAAGAAAAAGATAATAGAGAAATGAAGATGAATGAGAGAAAAATATGAACAAAATTTAAAGAAGAATATGAGAGTAGTTGCAAAAAAAGAGAGAGAGGATGAACTTGAGATGAAGGGGGAGTGAGGGATGAGAAGAAATAAATATGATAATATTAAAAAGATACCATTTACTTTGGTTGGATTTAGGGGATTTACGGTTAGTTCAAATGGCTCATCAAGCTGCATCTAGCATTTTGGTTTGGATATCTCAAATATCTAAATTGTTCGTGCTAAAAAAAAAAAAATCTAAAATGTTATTAGTAATGGATTACAAAACTTATATATTATAAATAATTACGTCCCTTAAATTATATAACACTTTTAACATTATATTTCTAATGTGAGAATAATTTTATTCACACTCATGAACCACACAATTCTAACCATATGTTTTCACTTTTCACTAATAGATGCTATGTACCACTAAAGCTAGAAATCCTCAAATTGAAATAAGAGAGTGTTTATTATCCAAATTGAAATAAGAATTATGAATGTTTATTTTCGTGCTATAAATTATGTGTTGGATTTCATTGGTGCTGTTGTGGTGTGTATTATTGGCCCTCTGAGATACGGAGTGTCACATACTCACACTCACCGGCACAGAAGACAATGAATGACTGAAGCAGAAGGTACGTGAAGGAAACGAGGAGCTGAGAAAGAGAGACAGAGATTCAGAGAGAGAGAGAGAGAGAGAAACTCTGGCTGTCAATCAAATCTCATGTACAGAGATAGATCTCCTATCCTGCTATATGTTTCTTTCATGATTTCTGACCCGCCGGCACAACAGCTACTTTCGTAAATAAGTAAAAATTCGATTCATTTCCTTTACTTTCTCGACAAATTTGTTTCCCTTTTTGTTTTGCTCTAGAATATTGGCCCTCTATCTTTCCCAACATGTTTCATATCTTCAAGCTAGGAGTAGGACCAAAGAAAATGCTTACAAATTTAGAGTTTCATTTTCTTTGGCACTTTCTAGACGTTTCTGGGTTGTCTGGGTTCATGGGTATGCTTTAATTTTCATTTTAGTTATGAACTTATGATTCTTTGTTTGTACCTTAATCATGGAAAATCTCTCTCTGTGCTGTCAACTCTGGCTGTTTTGTTCTAACTCTTAGAAACTCAAATTTGTCAACATATGGTTCTTTCCAATTGGAGATTGCTATTTAGAGTTCTGGGAATCCTAATTTCTTGTTTTCTGCAGAGTCAGAACCAAAGCAAAGCTGTTTTTTTTTTTTTTTTTTATCAAAGAATCTTATATCTGGTTTTTATTAACTATTTTTTGTTGTTTTCTTCTGAAAGGACTATTCTTTGGCATTGACTGGGTGTCTAGGGTCTCTAATTGTTGAGATTCTTTTCCATTTAAAAATCATAATAAAAACTTTGAATAGATTTTCTTAGAGAGTACAGAAGGGAAAGGTTCCTTTTCAAGGTAAAAGGGGTGTATGCTTTTAGGTCATTAAAAAAAAAACACATGCCTGATTTTTTTCTACTTGATAAATTGTCTCTGGTGCAGACATATATTTATCCTCGTTTTTGGTTCCAAAGAACACAGAGGAAAAGAGAAGAACAGAAGAAAGATTCACCTCTATTTCCTCTGGGAATTAAAATTCACCTTTTTTTTTTTTGCCAAAACTTAAAATTACTTCAATTCTTGATTGGGGCACAGTTGAATTGTGGCTCATCCATACGCTGGTTCCAGATACTGGGAAACTAAGGTTTGAAACTTCACTTGTTTACCCTACACTTTCATGCTAATTCAGTCATGGCCTTTCATTTGTGTTTTGAATTTGAGTTCCAATAAACTAATGGGCACCCATTTGATTTCACTTTTAGTAAAGCTTGTTGCTTGATTTGTTCTTTTTCAATTTTCATCATACATGCTGTTTCTGATGCAGGACAAACTTTGTTGTAGTCAAATTAGAATGGAAGGGGGTATATTTACAGGCATAGGAAATGGAACCCAACTAGATAGCAAGGTTGTGCAGACATTTCAGAAGAGCTTTGTACAAGTGCAAGACATTTTGGATCAGAACAGACTGCTAATTAATGAGATTAACCAAAACCATGAGTCCAAAATCCCGGATAACCTCAGCCGGAATGTTGGCTTAATTAGAGAGCTTAACAACAACATTAGAAGGGTGGTAGATCTCTATGCTGATCTCTCCAGCTCTTTTTCCAGGTCCATGGAAGCTTCATCAGAAGGTGAATCAGGTGGGACTCTGAAATCTGATGGAAAATCTAGTGAGAAGAGACTTAGATCCGGGTAATTGTTCAAAAAATTTGGCTTTGTTATAATTATAGATCCTGCAGTCTTCCATTACTGAATAAGAAAAAAGTTGTGATGCCAGAGGGAAAGAACTTGTTGGGATTGTGTCACTCTTTTGTATCAATTACATCTATTTGAGGCTTTGTGCAACGGATTCATTGGCACAAACTTTCATGAAATATCACCATAAAAATTTAGCACTGTAGTTTTCAGTTTCAAAACTGGATCTACTCCATCTGTGTAGCTTTGTTATCTCATTGATATGATGCATGCTTTTCTGTTTAGAATTTCAGATTTTGGCTGCCTAGTGCTAGATGTATGCAAAAGAAATAAAAAAAACTGCTGGATATATATGCCTTCATCCAAATTAGGAAGTAGAAGAATAAAGAAAATGGAAAGCAAAAGAAAGTGTTGAATATTTTACTCTTTTTTACTTTACCTTTCCATGTTGGAGTTTGCACTTTGAGTGGTGATATTAATTAATCTTCCCAAACTTGTTTAATTTAAAGCTATCAATTTGAAATTTGCAGTTCATAAATCATATTCTACTTCTAGACTCTCATAAAAGCTGAAATCTGATCTGGTTCTTATCTTCTTTTTTTTTTCATTGGTCTTAATCATTTTCTGATATATTATCTGCTTTTGATAGGAACTTTCATGCGCCCACTTTATTCTTTTCCCATGTTTGTCAAAAGATAATGCTTATAGAGTTATAGTGCCCCCCTGGTTCTGGATTACGTTGAAGGATTGGTATATACTGTTTTTCAGCACCCAGTTATCCTGTGTATGATTCCTTGAGGTCAATTACTCTTTACTACGTGGGAAAGTGAGAACCTGCACTTCTCAGTCTTCTCTGAATGCTTCTTGACATTATTGGGGCTTTGGGGTTTAAGATGCTTTGTGACAATTGGAGAAAGCAGCTTTGGATAAAAAAAAGTAGAAAATATAAGGTTTTGGGGACAAAGTTGACAAACACCACCAATTTAGAATCTCATGTAGTAAATGATTGTTCTTTTGACCTTTGTTTTGTTGCTTAGTTTTATGGAAAGCACTTCAAGGAACAGAAAGTTGATCAAATAGTAGGAGTAGGGCCCAGTTCATTCTTTTGAGGTGGAATGGAACTGGTTAAACTCTGGTTATCCTTTGCTTAGTAGATTGTCTCTTTCTGACTGATTCTCTCATCCTTTTTAAAGGTTTAACTTTGTATCTTCCCCTTTAATCCCCTCTCTCTGCAAGGGCCATATGGATGATTGCTGTATATAGCTATTTTCTGGCACAGTTTTTTAACACTTTTAGCATCAGCATCACTGCATTCATTGATATTGCTGAAAATGAAGCCAGCAAAATCTCTGATTTCCAAATGCATTGTTGTTGTTATACTGTGTCTCCTGACATGAATAGCTTTATTGAGGAAGATACTTGTAGGGTTCATGTTCCTCCTAATGGTGATGATTTTAGTCTTGTTTGAGCACACCGGCACATTTACCTGACCAAAAGAAAAATTCAAGGCCCCTCACAAGTCACAACCTAACAGAAAGACCCCATGTGGTTGAAATAATTGATTCCTTGAATCAAAGCATGAATTATGAATGGTTCAATTAGTAGTAAACGTTTCGAAGAGACTTGACACTCATCAAAAAGACTTCATGCACTTCTCTACAGTACACCATCACACATGAGGGGTGTAGAGAGTTGTTTTTGGAATGTAAATAATATTTCCTTATTCTTACACTTAAATTTGACTTTTGAAGCCCCCCCCCCCCCCCCCCCAAAAAAGGATTATTTAGTGATATAGTGGTATGCTCAGTTGCTCACATCAAGTTCTGGAAGATTGTGTCCGTATATAAAGGGTTTGTTTCTTTTTCCTCACGTATTCCATTATTTAAAGTCAAACACACCCACATAAACAGTTATAAAAAAAAAAATGGAAAATAGACAACTTGATAACCATTCCATCATTTGAACACAGTAAACACTCATAGAATGTAAAATGAAAATAAACAATTATTGCTGTTCTGATTTTTCCATCAATCTGTTCAAATACTCTTTCCAATCTGAAACCTTGTCATCTCCATTGACCACCTATTATCACACAAAGCCTTCAACATTGGTAACTCTGTTATCAAGAAAGTCATAACAAGGGAAAATGAAGAAAAAATACATGCATACAATAAATTAACAAGTAACTGTTTTTTTGTGTGGCGAAAACAAGTAACTGTTTCACAGATAAGAAATCATCCCATTCTCTAGTATCACTTTTGAAACATGCCCATTTAGTATTTTTCGAGTTTATTCTGTTTTATTTTATAGTTACTACGTTTCAACTTGTTATTTACATCTTTACACTGCAATGACTCCATTTTGTTGTGTTCTTGCCAAATAAGTATGAAGCGATCATGTACAATGGTAAACAACTCTAAAATTGCTTCCATGAAATTACAGCTAAGAAATTATCAGTTATGGACAGATCTAGAGACAGTACTCAGATTTATTAGTCCCAGCTCATGTAAAATACATTGACATGATGATATTGATATATAAATGGAATTGCATATGTGGGATTTATATCAAATTGTGAATTTTATTCAATTCATTTGTGTGAGTATGCTTATTTACCTCAAATATGAATCCTCTCTGGGGGACTGCATCAACTGCTTCCACACAAATAAAGGCGGCATCCTCCTTGGTAAGAGTTCCTTTTGCTGCACTACCCTGTCATGAAGAACATCATATGAGAGTTTAGTAGTCTTGGGCCTCTTGGCAATAGAAATCAGTTCAACAGAACAAACTCATAATCTGTCTGCTCACCAGTTGTCTAGACAGATTCCCTTTTATCCATAATTTTATATTAAGCTAACCTTTTATTGTCAACAAAAATTACCTTACAGTTACCTGTGGCTTGAGAGAATTTACAGAATTTGTAATGGCTGAGTTTTTACAGAGCAGCTTTTGAAGGCCATCATGGATGATGTTAGATCTAAGATTTCAGCATATAGGGAGACTAAGAATACAAGTGAGAATAGGGGTTTATGGGATTTGTGGGGTTTTCCAGTACTATTATTAGTTGATCTGGTCCTGCTTAGTCTTGTGTTTTATTTTCTTCAGATTCTTCTGCAAGTCTGTAGTATCAGCTACTTTTGTTATTTTGTTTGATTAATCGAATTTTCTCATTAATCCAAACCAAGAAAAAAAAAATTGCATTACTTTTAAAAATGTGCTATGACCAGTGTACTTTCTTCTCGTATCTATAAGTGAATTTGCAGGCTGATCTATTTGGAAGTCATACAGGATTGCTTGCAATTACTTAAACAGGCAGGCCACTTTCCCACAAACTAATTTTCCTAATAATGTCAGCAGAACAGGAGAAAGTATAATACAAACAGTCCAAAGGATAAAATAGTACAAAAAGATATTATAGGAATGTACAAGGATTATAAAACATTGAGCAAATACCCATTTGAATTTTTCCAAATGATATGAAGAATTATGCACCCTTTCCACATAAATCTGTCTTTTCTTTTTTGGTTCTACTCCCAAAACTAAACCCCAAACTCCCAAAGGTTCAATTAGTTCCCTCCATGGCTCCATGATTAAAAAAAAAACAAAAAAAAAAAACAAAAAAAAAAAAAAAAAAAAAAAAAAAAAAAAAAAAAAAAAAAAA